>VUQI01020005.1:1830-14029 GCA_015106735.1 Paratilapia polleni | reverse complement strand
TAATACATATTTATTGAGGCAGGAAGTTAAAATCATTATACAGTACTTTGCAAAATCCTCAAGCCACCCCTCATTTCTTTATATTTTGCTAGGAAACTGGGAAATGGGTGCAAACATACATGGAAATACAGTATATAAGGCAAAAACAGAGTTTGTATAATTCTAACACGCTTTAAAGTCAATATTTGGTATGACCACCTTTATTCTTCTTATTCTTTTCAGTCCAGTTCTTCCATAATTTGGCCTACCTCGGCCTTTTCTCCCTTGTTTGCCTTCCTTAATAATGGCTTCTCAAGAGCCACCCTTCCATTGAGACCATTTCTGGTGAAGCTTCAGTGAACAGTAGATCAATTGAAGGGCCAGATGCTTCTCTCAGTTTCCTCAAATTATTTCAGGACATACTGCACACCATGCTGAGATATGCCAAGTTTTAGCTAATAGCACTTTGCGAATCACTTTCTTGGTGCAAATATAATATTTTATGTCTGGCAAACTGTGTTATCATCGTTGGCATTTTTTGCATATTCAACTAAAGAAATGGAAACAAAACAGGCTGTTCGTAACAAAGTGCTAAATTTAAAATGAGTTCTTTGCTAAGTTGTCTGTGTGTAGACACAACACTGGTTCATTACTTGAGTTAGTTGCTTTTTCTATGCTTGAATGATTCATAGGTCAGTGTTAAGTGCTTAACAAACAAAAAATATTCCTCTGAGAATGGAAGTGAAATGAAATGAAGTGATTGCTTGTAACCAAATGATGCAATGAGAGATTTAGAAAGTCACAGTCACTTTGAATCTGGGATCAGCAGCATTCATAAGTATAAAATTACACCAGATGTCATACCTTGCTGGTAAAAGCAAGCAGTGTCCACACCTTTATTTGTTCATTTTGTCACGAGTCAAGCTCAGGGATCATGAATGACACAGTTCCTGATACTGATAACAGCAGGCTGTTTTAAAAATGTCTTATCACACGTTTGTGTCCCATCATGTTGACTGCTTGTATCTCAGAACAGATCTGTTTCAGGCACAGGGCTGAAAAACAGACAAACAGCCATGTTGGCGCACAGGCACATGCAGCTGTTGTAGTAAGTCTTGTGACCAGTTCATAGCTGTGAATAGAGAGTTTGTTGCACCACGGCTGAGTGTGATGGAGAGTAAGTGTTCATGAATGTTTTCAGCCTGGGATTCGGCATACTGGGAGCCAGACACTCTTTCAGAAATGCTCCTGCCTGTTATTGTGTGATTCAGCACAAGTTTAAGAAATGATTCTGCTTCCAGCTTCCTTTGAATTGAATTTATGTGTGGATTAGACTGAAGCTAAGCACATAGAGAGGATGATGTTAGAATTGCTTGGATGTAAAGTCTCAAAGTTTTTCAGCTGAGCTTGTTTGCCCATCTTGAGTTTTGGCAGAAGAGTTGGGTCGGCTTGGACTAAAGCTGTCATTGCTAATCCAGCGTGATGCTAGCCAGCTGCATACAGACTCAGCATGGAGTGGAGGTAGCTAGCTGTAGGAAGCTTGGCTAAGACTGGTGGGCTGTTTCACAATGCTCAGGTTCAGATAGAGGTCACAGTGAAGCCAGCATGTGAAGTATCTAGACCTGCATGAGAGGTTCATGATATGATCATGCAATTAAGTCTTATAAATCCCTGCAGATGGTGTTTGAATACCATGCATTCACCTTAAACCAAGAAGATTAATTTGCTCTAATTTGATAAACAAGTGTTTTACCCCATATGTTCATATATTCTCTGTTCTTCTTTAAGTTAGCCCTGTTTGTCTTAGAGACTCACATCGATAACCAAAACAGGAAATGCAGTCAACAACAGTTTTTAGCTGTTTTATCTTTCTTTGTTTTAGAACAATATGAACAAACTGGCATGAGACTAAATGTAAAAAGATGCTGCCCTACTCACTCCTTGTTGTTATTGTTTACACCTAATCATTGTACTTCCAATGATTAGGTGTAAACAAAAACAAAAGCTCTGGTTTAATTTTTAAGGAATCGTGCTGAAGTGAAATTTTCTTCCCCTCTGCTACTTGTTTACAGGCTGCGGCTCCATGAGGCGAAGGTGATCAAGGATCGGAGGCACCACCTTCGGACTTACCCAAACTGCTTTGTAGCTAAGGAGCTCATTGATTGGCTGATCGAACACAAGGAAGCCTCAGATCGAGACACGGCCATCAAGATCATGCAGAAACTTTTAGACCAGAGCATCATTCACCATGGTACAGCTCTGTGTGTGTGTGTGAGAGTGTATTTTCCATTTTCTATAACAGCAAGGGTCTCTCTCCCTCTCTTGCTCTCTGTTTTCTTCCTGACATTTTCTGGGAACAAGCCGTGCCTCCTAATGGATGATTCTCTGTGTCTCCAGGCCAATTTGGCTCCAGTGGAGCGTCTCACTACCTGCTTCACATTTGACCACAGAGACAGAGACAGGCTGCCTCTTTCTCTTAAGTTGTTGTTTAGACAGAGCCGACTTATATTAACTCAACCAAGCTGTAGATTGATGAATGAATGTTTACATTTTAGTGATCGCTTTAGGCAAACACAGTCAAAATTCCCTTGACCTCATAATGTGACACTTCTCTGCAGTGTGAAAAGAAACACCAAGGCAGCTTCTGCCTTTCTTTGTGCATTTGTGTCTCTTTGTATAAACACAGTGTTTGTCTGCATTGAAGGCTCTGGTTCCTCTCACTCAGTCAGTAACAAACTCTTCCTGTTGTGGTTCTTCGTCTCCAGTTATCCATGTTGTTATTCTCCGTGCCGGCAACAACTGTGGCTGGAGACATTGTGTTTTTGGGTTGTCCGTCCCGTTTTTGTTAAGGCAATATCTTTTAAATGTCTGCAAATTGGGCAGAAATTTACAGACTTAATGAGTTGCCACGTCAATGCAGTATCACAGAAAGGGAAGGGAAGGAATTTCACTGCATCTGCCAGTTCTGTTATCTTGGACTCAATGATGAACTGATTAGAATTCAGAGGTCAAAGGGCAAAATCACTGTGACCTCATAAAATGTGTTTTTGGCCATCACTCAAGAATTCATGGGCTAGGTGCCACTATAGCTCACCTAGTTGAGCTGGCAACTGATACATTGAGGGCTAGAGTCCTTGTTGAAGGGATCTTGGTTTGAGTCTGCTTCAGATCATCTGCTGCATGTCATTCCCCTCAATCTCCCCTACTTTCCTGTCTATTCTCTGTACTGTCCTGTCACATGAAAGCTAAAAGGCCAAAATAAAAGAGATCGTAGGTTTATTATAAAAATGTCTAATATGATAAAATGATGAACTTACGGCAGTTTAAAAGGTCAAAGTCACTATGACATTATAATATTCTGCAAAAACACTTTTCTGGCTATTTTCACCCTAAGACAGCAACTGATGGAGGAGTTTGACCACATTTCAGACTTGGTCAGACACTGAGGTGGTAGCAGTTAACCAAAAATTATTTCTAAGCTACTAAATGAGTTTGGACAGGGAAGTATGTAAACTGCAACTCGGCTGGTTGGTAGAGGCAAACAAAACTGTGGCAGTGTTTACAGTTCTTCTTAATTGTATTTCATTCTTGCAGGTGATGACCCCTTTAATCCAACAGTTTTTCTTTTTTTTTTTTTTGCCTCTGTTTGTTTTTAGTGTGCGACGAGCACCGGGAGTTCAAAGACATGAAGCTGTTTTACCGCTTCAGGAAGGACGACGGCACATTCCCGCTGGATAGCGAAGCCAAGGTGTTTATGAGGGGGCAGAGGATCTATGAAAAGTATGAACAAGCAAACTTTTCTTTTTTACCTTTTCAACATCTAGCGTTAAGGGACCAGTGTCGCATTTGGGAAAACATTCTCATTTGCTTTCTTGCTGAGGGTTAGATTACAAAATTGTTACTCTTATATCTGCATAAAGATTCAGAACAGGTTAAACTGCTAACCCGTCTCTGTCTAAAGGTAACAAAATATGCTCTAGGTAATTAGCCTTCTAATTAAGATGTTTTATGTAGCCAGCAAAACAAGCTCTAACATGCTGGGAAATTTGCCTTCTCGTTTTTAACTTTTACAAATGCATACATTTGGTTTGATGTGTTAAAAGGCACTGATTCATCGTTGGTGTATCTCAAATGTCAAACAAACATATTCTTTGGTCAACACAATGTTGTATCTTTCTTATCTATAATACGGTCATTTTAAACACAGCAGCTCTACCTACCTGCTGTTCAAACCTTCTGTTTGTGAAGGGCAGCCAATCAGAAGAAAGTTGGCTTAAAGTTAGAAGCAAGTTAGACAAAACTGTGGGGCTGCACCAGGGCCCAGAAAAAAAATAAATAAGGATTATTTTGAACTGTGAATCATTCAAAGCTACTCTAATAGAGTACCAGAATAAATTATGGAGCTGGAAGTGAACCTAGTAGGTCCTCTCTAAAGATGGTAAAGTGAAGCCTGCTGACAGCATGAATGGTGAACTATGACTTTCTAATCTGATGTGGTTTCAGTTTTTCGAGCTTCATGGCTGCTTGGAAAGCTATAAAACATACCACCCATATACAGTATTTCCTGTCTCCCTCTCTGTATCTCTTTGTTAGTCTTTGCCTGCTGATTGAGTGCATCTGAAATACCGCCACCATTAATTAGAAAATTTGTTCTGCTGGTAAATTTGATTCCATTAGATTAGAGCGCACTGCATAGAGTGTGCCTGTATTTTTATTTTTTTATTTTTATAAAAGCCTGCAAAATGAGGAAAATTAGAGGATATTGGAAGCATTTTAACAAGAGACTCATAGCTTTTGTCCAGAGATGAGCTCGCTTTTAGAGGAGGACACCACAAATAAGACGGTCGGCTCCATACCCATGATGTTGTTTTTCCAGTAATTAGGAGACTAACAATTTATATAAAAGCACCAAACCTTTCCTCTCTCCCTGTTGCTTGTGTATATGTGGCATCTCTTCTTGGACCTCTGCACTGTTGTCTTTTTTTTTTGCCTCTCTGAACCTGTACACAGTGACACAGTATTATTAACAGAGACCTATTTTTTTATGTGTTCCTGAGACAACACACGCACACACACGCGCACACACACACACACACACACACACACACACACACACACACATACACATACAGGCATTGCATAAGAGAAAGAAATATTCCAAGGGGAGACATCTGTCGTTTCAGCTCTCAAAGCTATGTGTTTATGTAATCACCATGGTGCAGTCCAGGACACACACACACTTATCCTAGTGGTTGAATTGCTTCACGGCAGCGCTTATGGTACAGTCCTGCTACATAAGAAAAAAAAGAAAAATCTCTGTCTTAGTGCAAAGTGCACTCATGTCCCACTGAGGGAAGATTGTTGTTCCTGCTTCCTGTTTTCATAACAATCTGTGATTTAGTTCCTGCAAAGCACTTCACTTACCAAAACACTACACAACTGGAGTAAATGAGATTTAAGATACACAAGACCAACAACCACAACAGAAGGAATCAAGCTGTCAGGCTTCATTAGAAGTCTCCCAAACAGCAGAACATACCATACAATAATTTGAACTTTGTTTATTAAAAATTTCTTGACTCATCTCTAAAGTACCCGGGATGATTCACCATTACAGCCTCAATGTGTCTTTGTGTGCTTTTTAGTCTTGTTAGTAGCAAGATCAAAGGAGTTTCTAGAGATTTCCATGTTGGTCAGCAAGAAAGTCTGGGTTTTGAACCTGCTCTCTGTGTTAGCCCCGTTATAGACTTGTCCACCCAGTACCCTACCTCTCGCCCATGGTCAGCTGGGATAGGCTCCCACAACCCTAGTTTGATAAGTGGATAAGAAAATGGATGGATGGAATGTCCTAACTTCTAGATCTACATTTTGTAAACACATTCATAGTTGCCAGAATCCTAATAACCTGGGCAATCCTCAAGCACCATTTGTACCATTTTTAGTACAAGAAATATCTGTAAAGCTAAATTACATACCCGGTAAAATAGGATGGAAAACACTCTAGCATAGCATTTTAGCCTAAACTTTTTTTGGAAGAAGACATCATGGTTTGTCACAGTAGGAAAATAAGGTTTTACTAATACATTAAAATAGCTTAATTCCATTCAAGTGTCCCATAAAACCAGTGTACAGTGTACGAGTGAGCATGAGTAGCATGCTTCTAAAACTGATGTAACTAAACGGAATTCAGCCATTATTAATTTTATTTTTTACACTAGACTGTCCCTTACTGTACAAACTACATGACCACACAGTATGTTACATAAAGTTCCCTTCAGCCAATTTCACATCTGTTTTTTTTCCATTGGAAAATAAACAGTCCTCCTCGCACATGCATTGATCTGATACCATCGACTGTCAAAACAACATAAACAAAGTGCCATAAACAAACCGCAGGAGACGTTGTTTTGACAGACGTTGGTCTGAGGGGACAGTTTAAAACGCTGTTTATCATATGAACTGTTCGTGTGTGTGTCTGTGTGTGTGTGTGTTTGCACTGTTGTCCCTGAATTTCTACATGATTTAACCTCTTCCTCTCTAGAGCCCCCTGGGTCAAAGCCATATGCAAAGCTGCAGATGAGAATTTTTAGGTAAAGTTCAATAACATCAGTGTTAGTGACTCGTAGTTTTATGAAAGCTGTTTATTCTGTCATGTTCAGTTTTGATTAACTGAAGTAAAATTAGCTGACGACAAGTGTCTCTCATCCATAGCATCTAAACCTCACAGACGAAGGTTTCAGCAGTTAAACATGCTTAAATACATCTGATATAAGAAATGGCCTTTGAGTAGCACAGGTCATATCAGTGTTGGTGGTTTAATCTTGAGCTCCCTTCACCAACATGTCAAAGCTTTATATAAATTGCAGCTATATGCTTAATCTGATCCTTATTTAGATTAGCCTAGTCCTGCTCCGTCCTCACACACAGTCACACCTGCAGTAGTTTCTGGAAGCCTCACTGGAGCAGCTGTGAATTTATGTGCTTTGGTGAAGGACACCACAGTAGTAGTAGTTAGGGAGGTGCAGGTATTGCTTTTTACCTGTCAGTGCACCCACATCATAGTGTTCAATTGCTCGCTTTTTTAGTCATCCATCTTGTTCAGGGTCATGGGGGATGATGGAGCTTTTCCCAGCTGTCAAGGGGTACACCCTGGATAGGTCAACAGTCTATCAAGCTAACACAGAGAGACAGGCAACCATTCACACTCACAGTCAATTTGGAATCACCAATTAACCTAACCCATTCGTGTATTCGGACTATGGGAGGAACCTGGGAGGAACCTGGCATGAACCCATGCGAGCACAGTGAGAACATGCAAACTTCAAATTCTCCACTTTTGTAGTCAGTTGAAACTAAATGCGTTCAATGAGAAATTGTACTCTCCAGTTCAAACTATAGTGAAAGGTATACTGAAATTACTTCATGTGCACAACTTTTATCCAGATCTCCTCGGCCAGCATTTGAAATTTATTCTCAGTACTTCACAAGACGTCCAATACAGTCGCTGTCTGTGCTCTGCTGTTGTCATTACCCATGTTCACATAGATCTTTTTTCTCTTTTTTTTTTTTTGCATCAACATATGCTACATCAGTGTCCGTGGACAGACAATGAGAGAAAGACAGGCAGTGATGTTGATTTCACAGGACTTGACAAGCCTATAAAACACACCAGTTTGAAAAGCAGAGACTGTTTTTCATTCCCAAGGCCGCCCTTCAGTCTGAGCCTGGTCAGCTTCACAGAACCACAGTCCTCACTCAATGTACTGGTGGTTTTGCATGTTTTCTCCTTCAGCTACAAATTGTATATACTTTCCATTATTAGTGACCATTTTTCTGCAAGACATCCATCATGCTTAACCTATATTTAGTATTTTTTCCTGTGAGATACACGCAACCTTTCATTCCTAAACATACCAGTTCTAAGTTATAACTGAGAGAGCGGCCACTATTTGTGCTTGAGAGGTGATGTAATATTTCCACTGGCAGGAAGTCATAATAGTATTGATAATTAAAACAAAGTGATTAACAAAGGAAGTTTGAAGTACAGTAGTGCTAAAGTGTGCTGGCGTCCTAATAAGTTGTAATGCTAATCATTCATTTAAGACCCTGAGATTACGACTGTAGAAATAAGTTATTTGGTAAGAGAAGCTTTTTTTGACCCTAAAGTTTGTCATTTACATAACGTGTGTGCTGGACAGTCTGTGTAAAGGAAGTGCATACAATTGAAGTTATCAAGCTGTAAGTAGTCAGTGTGGTGCCGAAAGGAGGGTCATGACATAAAAGATGTGTTTGCATATATAAACATTATGAGACATCGGTCACCTGGCCCTGGCACACTACTCCATAAAAGAGAGAAGTTGATTAGCAACTCGTAGCAGGTGAGCCAATCACGCCACTTGGCACTGCTCCCTGAATTACTCTGCCCCACGTCTCATCCTGCAGCTGAGCCAAAACACACACCCCGCTGCCGCAATCTTATCCAACGCATTCATATTGTTTGTAATCTCTTTCCCTAAAAAGTTTTTCATACTTTGTGATAGTGTGACTTATGATAAGAGGGCAAGAGTATGGGTACACCTGGGACAGGCCACCAGTCCATCATGGATGCAGACAATCATCCGCTCTCAAGTCCACACCTACGGCCAATTTAGAAAAGCCAATAACAAGCAGGAAACCAGACATAGAAAGGCCCCAGCCAACCAGGAGGTTCAAATCAGGAACCTTTTTTGCTGGGAGGCAACAGTGCTAACCCAACCAACATGCCCATCTTACATGTCCATTAAAGTTACGACTTTTAAAAGCTGTTCGCTGGCCATGGAGTCATCACTGCCCCACCTAAATGCAAGACTCATTTTAAAAGCAGGGAAAAGCCTGGTGATCCTAGAACCACATCTCACTGTACACCGTTCAGTCTGAGTTAGGTATACTGACTGAACAGCTACTTTGAGTGCATATCAGGGTCACAATAGCTCCAGTTGTCCCACTTACAGCTAACATGATCCATTTATATTGTGTATATAAAGTATCACAGTCCTTTCTTTTACTTAAGTGGATCCTATTCTGAGCTCAGAGTTCAGTTCTCTGACTCAATCCCCTTGAGCTAACATAACATGATCTGTTGACTTAACATGTTAAAATGGATTAAATGGCATTGTGTACACAGGTCTCCTGGAACATTATGTCCATTTCTTTCAACAGTGTGTTACGATGTTGGCTGCTAATGTGGGCCATAGCAGTTATTCTGGTAAAGCCACCAATCCATCAAAGTTTTACACCCTAAACAAGTCAGGCGTTCTGTTGTGTGCTGACTTTACAGGACTGAAGACTTGAGCAAGTCTGGGTGTGCACCTGTTCTATTTTTCACTCAACTCAAGGGTTGAAATTTGAGGATAACACTGTGTCCCTGTGCCCAAGTTAATGCCAGTACAGTTCTTCTCTGGACTTGTTTCAGTTTTCTGTGGATGGTCAGTCGAAGTTTAATGAACCACAGTGAGAGCATGGAGCATACTAAATAAACTCTCAGGAGTTTGAGGGTTTTTACATGCTGCATCTGAGTTAGGTTTCATTTAGTTTCATTTCTTTCATTAGGGTCTCTATTTGTGTTACTCAGCACAGAAGCTGTTCTTTCAGGGGACTGATGGTTTTGTCACTCAAGCTTGTTTCCAATAAAATATAAATTTGTCTCCTTTGAGATGTAAGAGGCAGACCAAACTTGCCTGCTACATATACTGATTAATAATATACATAGTGTAGATTGCCTGTATACAAAAGACTAATAGTTCAATACTGATGGCTCATGCCAGTCTGCCACTGATACCAGTAGTCAATAGCTTAGCTTAGAATAAAGGCAAGAAACAGGGAAACAGTTAGCCTGCTAGCATGTTTAAAGCTCATTAAGTTACATGCTTAAATGTTATTGCCTTTTTACATTGGGTTATGCTGCTGATTTCTTTGCTGGCTGTACAAAGCAACAATGAAGATGTCTGGATTGAACTTTTCTTTAGAGGTTTGAATAGAGCCAGGCTAGCTGTTTGCCCCTGCTTCCATTCCTTATGCCAAACTAAAGTGATCCTCTTCAGTAGTAACTTCACTTGATAGTTACTGCGCAGACATGAGAGTGGCATCTTCTCCTCTAACTCTGCAAAAAAGGGAGTAGTTCTCTTTATTCAGTCGATTTTCATCCTTTTCACCAGAGTAGGGTTTAATCTCATCACTAAACCACTGATGTGGTGGTGACTTATGGAAACTGTCTCCTCCATGGTTAAATTAATATAACTTTAAAGGTTATCACATCACTAGTTCCTCTATCCTGCTCAGATCAGACATGAGGTTAGTACCTGTTAGTTTCTTAGTCTGGAGCCAAATCCCCTAAGCCTTAGGATGTATCTGATGTTGCAATTATTCAGCGTGCTTTAGTCTTCCATAATTTCAGTTCTTTGAATATTATGAGTATTTATACAAATCTCCAAACTGCTGATTCATTTGTGCATGATATCTGTGTGTAATACACAGTGCAGGCTGTGAAGTTAACAGCTCAGTGAATGATTGATTGCCATTAAAACAGAATGTGGGAATATATTTTGCCAGTAGATCAGGGCCAACAGTGCAGGAGGTTTGTTGTATTTTTGGTGCTGCATTTCATTTCAAGTAGATGTTGTGACATGCAAAGGTGCATGGCAGAAAGGTCTCTGTAACTTGCACGGCTCGTATTTCTTTTTTTGATATTGCCAAAGTGTATAGGCGCCAGTGTTTGCCTGTGAGTGACAGGTGTGAATGTGGTATTAAAAAAGTGGGATAGTGACAGAGTCAGCACTTCTGTTACTTACAGGTGTGTACATGTCTGTGTTTGGTTGAGTCTGTCACCTGGTGCCACTCAGAAGAGTCCACAGCACCTATTTGATGCAATCCTCGATAAATTTAACTGTAAACACCAGCAGTAAAATGCAGACTCAGTTGAGATATTTGTTTGTAGAAACTAAATGAAATTGTATCCACTTCTTGAGCCTTTACATCCAACTGGATTGAGTCCACAAAACAAACCTCCATTTATCACACATCAGTGAAGCTGGTCTAGAAGGTTTTTCTCATAATCATGCAAATAGGATATGTAGGTTTGGTATATGAGGTTTTAGGAATAACATGAATTTATGCACTCTTGGTCCTCTACTTATGTGGCTGAAGTGCTAATCTGGAGACAGCTACAGTACAGTGTTTGTGCACTTTGAAAGTGCAGATTATAGAGTGAGGAAATGGCCAGAGCTGCTGGTTTGGAATATTTTCTCACTTGGAAACTCCCTCTGAAGAAAGTTCACTTTTCACAGTAAAAAAAAAAAAAAAAGGCTTAGCTCTTATACAGTAAAACAGTACTGTGGATATTATAAATGTTGCAGCTTTCATGAAGACTTACTTTGTTTTCCGCCAACTAAGTGTGGACTTTATATAAAGCTACTAAAGTAAATTTGCAGCACCTTTTAAAACTGTGTTTACAATTAAAGTTTGAACATGTTGACTTAATGGAACTTTATACTACAGCGCAGATACTGGATACTGAGTGTGCCATTTCATTTTGAGTTTAATGAATGAACTGAATTTCCTCTTCAATGCATCACCCTACTATGACGCCTTTCCCTTTGTCTCCACTTCTTAACCATGTTTGCTCTATTTTTCTCCATAGGCTGATGAACATGGAGAACAACCTGTTACAGACCAGGGAGGAAGAGGGCGAGTCATTTGAGCGGACACTGGTGGCCTCAGAGTTCATCGATTGGCTGTTGCAGGAGGGGGAGATGGCAACCAGGGAGGAGGCTGAACAGCTGGGACGGAGGCTTCTTGAACATGGGATTATCCAGCATGGTGAGGAGGGAGACGGGGGGAGACTTTTTTCATACGGGTACTTACTTGGGCACCTTATCAGCGCATTAGCCCTACATCATATTCATTTAACTTTAGCGGTATTCAACAAAGGGGGGCCCAGTTTACCACTTTAGTATCATAGATATGTCTAAGTAGATCCAACCTGGGATACAGTTGTACCTTTCTAAGAAATACCCTTAAATAGGTCTTTTACTCCTGAAACCTAAAAACAAAAAGTAGGTTAATATGGTCTTTAATGGGTACCTGAAAACTTTAAAATGGAATCTGTATTAGTTTTGCTCCTAAAACTCATTACTGCCCATTTTGGGCTCTTAGCCATTCTGGATTGACCTACTTTATATGTCAC
>VUQI01020003.1:9913-22755 GCA_015106735.1 Paratilapia polleni | reverse complement strand
TTCCACAAGCAAAATAATGCAGCATTCAACGTGCAGCATCTTTCTAACACCTGCTCATTATGAAGAAGGTCGATGCCGTGTCTGTGAGTCCAGTGAATTCACACCGATTTCTCCAATTAGTGCACTCATGGAGGGGAGGTGTAGGTGTGAGAGAGTGGAGAAGAGCTGCAGGAAGATTTTTAATCAGTGTCACAACATGGGTTGACCAAAGGGGAGGGTGGGGAGGCAGCAGCAGCAGCACCAGTAATTAACAGTGTATCTGCGTGCTGCTGGAAATTGATTATTATTAGGCATATAAAATGCTAAACAAATAGTGAGCTGGATTGCATTTCCATCCCAAAGTTTTATTTTATCTCAGCTCGTTGTGGATGTTAAACCACTGCTGGAACGCGCAGACGTCCGTGTTTCTATTGGCTGTCCGCAGCGTCGCTCAGAGGAATGACGATTTTGCTGCTATAACCAGCTGATGCTGAGGCTATGAACACGGAGCCTCTGAAGAACTGTTGACGGTACATTGACACCCCGTCATCGGCGTTATGCCTGCGGATTCGGTCTCCTCTCCGTACAAAGACTGAGTGAGTAGGACATTTGATCGTGTCACGACGCACAGGCCCGGGTTTTCCCCCTGTCGCTCCACATGATGTTTCTTCGTCTTCCCACATCATCATTTTCATGGGCATGATGCTCTGTGCTTCACAAATTGAGCTTTCTCACCTCGTACAGGCGTCACATCACATCTGCAGGTAAATCTTCGCTTGGTTTAACTGTGAATGGGCTACGATGTTGCTATTAATTATCTCTTATGATTTTTTTGTGCTTGAAATTATGTCTTATTACGGGTTCACGAGTAAACGTTGTTTGTGGATGTTGTTGTGCAACACTGTCGTGAACATGGACCGTTATAATGTATGCACTGGTTGCTGTGTAGGCTGAGAAACGCGTGGACAGCGATGGAATGGTGGTGCGCTCCGCAACGCAGCGACGAGAGAGACGCAGTTTCGGTGCAGAGAGAGCAGCATTACTATCCCCCCTCTTTCTCTCTCTCTTTCTCTCTCCCTCCCTCTCACCTCACGCAAACACACATAGTCTCGTGCACGCGGACGCACGCACCTGCCTATTAAATTCACACTCCTATACTCACTTATTGCTGTGGTTTTCTTTGCATGCAGACTCCAACAAGCGTTCGTTGCAAGATTAATGTTGCCGTCCATTCTATCAGTATTTTCTGGACTATTACAGTCATGCTTTCACCTTATTTCCATTTCGTTGCAAGGAGAAGCAGCAGCTTATCAATAAACCGAATACATGCTCTATCCATTTTTAGGAACATTTTTTTTTCTTGAGTAAAAACCCTTATGCCTCATAGGTCACTGTAGCTGCTGGCTTCTAGTGTATATGTACTAAGAAAATGTACACTACGAATTGAATCACTACCTAGTGTCCTTAAATGACAAACCACGGGTGGCCTCAACATCCACCTTCTCTCTTCCCCTGGAAGGACTTAGCTGTGTGGAGCATACACTGCATAGGAAACCGCCCACACAGGCACATGAGCCAAGTCAACATTAAAGTGTTTTTTGCACTGCTGAATAAATCAAGTGTTATACAAATGAAGTTGGACTGATACTGTGAGAAGCTTTGATGGTTCCAGTCCAACAGCATTCACATTACAAAAGAGGCATTTAATAATCGTGGTCAGTTTTTGGATGTGTGACAAGAGACGATCTGCCTTCAGATGTAATTGTTCTGAGCCCCCCCCTTAAACAAAATAAAAACATCATTACATGTATATAAATGTAGAATAACCTCTTAGAAACCGGGATGAGAAGGAGAGGTTAAATGGAAGCAAACAGGGAGAATGTTAGTTGTGAGACTGTCAAATCTTCACATCAACCAGCTAAATTCAACATTTTGAATGTGTCAGATTCAGAGATCTGCAGGCACTGATCCTGATGCGGGTGTTCTTGTAATAAACCAAAAGTAAAACAAGTGTTTTTTGACCTGATGACCCTATAGCTTAAAAGCCAAGAGGTTGCCAAAATTATTTTAAACCATTCTGACGTGGACATGAGTTTGCACAGCAACTTTCAAGGCAGCACATTTCATGGCATTTCACCCAATAATTCCTCAGATAATCTGGGTGCTGGCATGCCGTGTGAAGGCATGCTGAAGCATAGCAGTGCTTGAGCTAAATTCAAAAGTCTGACATCAGTCACCAGGATAACCCTAACTCTTACCCTAACACTATATTTTGGAGAAAGACAAAACGTTTTCGATATTTGTCAGGTAGAATGATTACAATGATTATTTTCTTTGTTCCCTGATTGCCAAGACTTGGGAGAACAATTTAACGAAAACAAAAAGGACATATTCTGATTGCCTAGGGTTCGATTTAGAGTTAGGATTGTGGTCATCATCGATGATGACTTAGACCTCAGAGGGTTAACATGCTGATACCAAGGAGGTGTAATATTTTCCCTGTAGGCACACAACACAAATTACAATTGTCAATAGTTTTGCAGGTATTCCGTTATTATATAAAGTACATGACACATTAATCTTTGAGCTGATGACAGGAAACATGCAGAATGTAATAGTTAATCAAACAGAGACCTTTCACTGAAAGCCACAAAGAGCAACTCAGCTGGTGGCTCCAGAGGAAAAGTCAGACCAAAATCTGTGGGATACACCATGCATCACTGTTTGTTACAAAAACTGTGCCAACCCATTTAGTAAATGATGAGATGTTTTATGGGATAAGTGAAAATTTTGACCTGTTGATGGTGCTGTGTGCTGTAGGCAAATTCAGGAGGATTCATTCTCTTCGCACCGTGGATATTAAAGCAATCCATCCAATAGCTGTCAATAACTTCATTAAATGACAAAAATTTCATTTTTGTAGTGCTGCTAGAAAAGGTAGGGGACCACCCAGTGGATCCCTCTTCTGTGGACCAACAGCATCTATACAAAATGTAATGGTCATATTCAGTTGCTGTTGATATGTTTCTTCCAGCTTCCTCCTTGTTGATGTGTAGATAATTAGAATAGATGGGATTTGTGTGGAACTCATGCTTAAGTAATCCATTATTTAAATGTGTCCTCAAGGAAACGTTGCCTTTCTGTACATCTACATGTCCTAGTTAGTCACCATCTGTGTCAGAAATACCACTAGCATGTGACTGCCTGTGCAAGGAATTATGGGGTAGTTGGACCTTGGAGAGGCCCTTTGAAGATTTATTTTAATGCATCTTTGTTTTTTCTCTGGTCTTCCAGGTGTGCCAATGTGGAGTTTTGGATAGAAGCTGAAGACAGACATCAGAACATGGAATAAAGGCAGATCAAGCACAGCTGAATAAACTTGAATCAGATCCGTAATAATAATAAAAAGTAACAATATCTTTCAAAAGGTCTGGAAGAAAGCCAGAGAGAAAGAAAGAGAGAAGCTATGGTGGAAGGGGATTGAAGATGGAGTGCAGTCAGATGCTTGCCATGTTTCTCCTGGAGTCTACAGTTCACTCCATCAGCCACTGGTCCAAGCAGGAGTCTCCTCGCTAAAACCCGAGCAGCTCATTTCACCTGCTGGAGGAGCCCTCACTCTCGGTGATGTAATGAATAAGTTTGAAGTCCTTGGCATTGTGGGCGAAGGTGGGTGGTTTTACACGGCAGATTTAACTGCATGTTTTAAAACTTGAAGGCTTTATGTACTGTTGCTGGTAACACTAAGGTCATAACCAGTGTACATTTTAATGGGAATATGGGTGTCTTACATTGTACAGCTGAAACCTACACATAGCTGTTGACAGATCTTATATGTCATACTTTAGCATTTTTGCATACAGAGACCTTTCTCTGTATGCAGATTTTAAAGGGGTTTGTGATATAATAGACAGATCTTTTTTTTTGTTGGTTTGTTTTTCTTTTTTTTTTTTTATGTTTACCTGTTTGATAAGCATACCTTGTTAGATTTTAGCATGAAGCCTCCCTGTTTCCAGTTTTAATCTGCTCCTGAAGCGAACTCAAAACATCCTCTGTACATACCTGTTGTTTTGATACTTTCCACAGCGCTAATTTAATCAGTGCAGTAACAGTCAAGCATGCTCACCGCTTTGCTGTTCAGTTTCTCTTCTCTAACAGTCTCTGTTTTTATTCCTTAATTGCTTTCAATTGCTTCTATTCTGCGTGTTCTTTTAAAGTGGTGTTAGGTTGCCCTCAGTGCAATCCAGCACTTTCTGGACTGGTGTAGCAGCATATGAATACACGACAAGATTTTTGGTACCCAAAGCTTTATGGTTTAAACTTCTTGTTTGCAGAGTTTTGACCAAATGTGTTTAAGACAGCTTTGTTTGCATACAGGTAAACAGTCTGCCTAGAGATTTAAAAAAAAAAACACTGAAACCACTAGCTGTTTTTTGTTTCTTTTTTTTTAATTGATTTCACTTTTTAAAATTTGTCTGCTTTTCTAAACAATGACTGACACATTGGAATAGGAAGTCTGGCTACTCTTAGAATGCTTAGAACGTTATGAGATGATAGCTGATGGGTTCCCATGCTGAAAGCTTTCAGTTCAAAGGGTGTGATCGACCTCTTCCTGGCCAGAAAAAAAAGTGCTGAGCTTCCCGAACATTGCTTGGAAAATGTAATCGAAATTTAAATTACTGAATTAAAACAGTCTTTATGTTTAAAAGACACTCAAAGCAGAAGAGGAGGAATTTATTGTAGTGCTGATGGAATTAATATTGTTAAAATGAATGTTGAATTTGCCATGTGAGATATCAGGACAAAGATAATTCCACCTTTTTTGTTAATGATTAGTATGAAGTTATTTGGTTACCAGCACTTATTTGAGAGCTTACAAAAAAAAAAAAAAGCTATTCCTGTCTGACAAAGACCTCTAGTGACTGTATGACACTTGTCTGTTTGTAGCTAAGATCATAGTTTTGCTCCACAATGCCAGTGCAGCTGCTTTAAAACTAATAAATGATGATATCCTGCTTATAAGGCCATCACATTGGAACATCAGAGAGGCACTACTGTTTTTATTAGATAGTACTGATATATATTTTTTCTATTAAGCTTATTTTCTCAAGTGGAATTCTTTTTTCCTGTCAGCCTGGCAGGGAAATCTCTACCTCCATTGTGTGCATCAGTGTTCATGTGCATGTTTTGCTGAAGGTTTTGCTGTAAAAGGCTGTTCAGTCTAGCTCAGTGGAATCCATGACAAACAACAAAATACAGTCTCTGCTTACAGCATTGACAGCTACTTAGAAAATTAAAAAAACAGGAGGATAAAATTTTGCTTTTTGCTATGAACGACTCTGAAGTGAACCACACAAAAGCCCTTTAAACAACAAACCATGCAGCTTCTATTTCTTGTAGCCAGCAGCATCATTTGTAGCTGATTTCACTTAGCTGGATGGACATGTATTCCTGCTGTACTCTAATGTGAGAAGACAGAGAAGCCAAGTGTGTATTCTACTGTTGATAATTCTTGCAAACTGTGATCTACACCAGCACTCGTTACTACATCTATCAAAAAGTTATATACACAAAGAACTGCAATTAACAGTTTTCACAGTTTTTTTTTTTGTTTGTTTTCTTCTCATCTTAAAGGCACTATGTATAAACCTTCTTTATGCTTTACAAGGAGCATCATTTATATATACAGTATAGTTCTGGTGGCAGAATTAAAGTTAACTTTTGTCACTGGGAATTCACTTTTTTTTATTGTATTGTCATTGCTCTTCAACATAGACTTAAAATTCTACTGGATACTGGATCTACTGGATGCTGTATTTTAAATTTATATTATCACTAAAAATTATTTTGAATTTTTTTGCCAGTGAAATCGTGTTTTCTTTTTTTTTAATTATTTAATTTTGTTTTTTGTTCTTTTTTTGTGTGTGGCTATTAGCCTCAGTTGAGAACACTATGAAGAATACTTCTGTCAGAGTCATGAATCAGAGCTGGAGCAACTTCAGAACATTATGTACTTTGTAGACAAAACTCACTTCATCACAGTTGCTGAATGTTTTTCAAACACTAAGAATCCCAAAAAAAAGAAGATCTGATTAAACAGCTGTCTGCGTTTTCAGGTTTTCATCTTTTTAAAGTGTTCCCTTTCAGCTCACGGTTAGCTGAACAGAGTCTGAATGTTGTCTCGATCTATCTTAAAAATGCTCTTTGAGAGTCACCATTCTCTCCTTACTGTTTATTTACACATTCTTGTACCTCTGATTTATGAAAGAATCATCTGTACATGTACTAATAATTCTGCCAGGATGTTCAGTGCTTTAACCACCATCACTCACCTATGATTGTCAAAGGAGAAAGTAAGAAAGTGCTGTAAAAGTGTTTACTACAGGAATTCTGCAGCCACTTCAATATTTTTTCTTCCTCATATTTTTCACAGTTCACAACGCATCTCCTCTCATTTCAGAAATCAAACCAAATAGACTTGTAACTCATGCAGAAGCTTGTGAGAGGCCTGTACCATGAAAATCACAAATCTATCAGTAATTTATGAGCAATGCTGAAACTTTTGTTATATGCATGTGAGTAATTCTTGCAAATCAACTTTGTGAAACTCTGGATCAGCATAAATGTTATCACAGAGTCTTTTTTACCTTTTCTGAAAAGATAAACTATGTTTCTGCAGGTTTTTGTTTATATCCATGCCTCTTCATTGGATATACCTGTTCACACCTTTATAACAAACAGATAACAATATACTGTCAATTTTTAACAACTACAGCTGCACAAGGCTTTTAATAAGAAGTGCCATTACAAAAATAATAGTTTATTTATGGTGTTTTGTTTCTTTCTTTTCACAAAAAAAACACTGAGAGGAACTCCAAAAACAAAATGACAGATGGTAGCTAGGCAAAAGGGCATAACTCTCTGTAAGACCAAAGCCATAAAAACCTCTAAAACCCTGCACAGAAATCAGGCCATTGCCACAAAAACAGATGGATTCTGGCAGAAAGACAAGTAGTATTACCTAACCTATTACATATGTGATTTGAACAGCAACAAAAGCCTTTTGGAAAGATGTGTAAAACAAGAAACTTTAGCAAATGCAAGTCTAACTGACACCCTTGTAAGACTGAGGCGTAGACATGACTTCTGAAATATCAGCGATCATCCGAGTCTTGTTAGATGGACATAATCGTCTGTCTTTGTTGACAGAAACAGGGACACGGTGTATATGTGTGTGTGTTACTTGTGAAAGGTATAGCCACGAGTGTGAATTGAGTGTGTGGGAGAGTGAGTATGTATGCCTCCGCCTCACCTATTAACTGTTGTTTCTCTGGTGGTTCTCACCTACTGTACTTCTTTTTCATGAACTTGTTTGTTTGAGGTTTGGAGGCCAAAACATAATTAAGATGTTAAAACTTCATACACCATTTCTCAGCCTCACTTTTTTTTTATTCATCTTTCGTATCTTTCTCTCTGTTTCTGATTGTCCAGGAGCATATGGAGTGGTGCTTAAGTGCAGGCATAAGGTAAGACAGCATTTGTGATTTGAAGTTTTACAGTCATTTTTATGAAAATATGCCTGGTTTGCTTTATGGTGATATAAAGTCTTTGTATGGTGGTACACTTTCACTGAGAAGAATCAGATGAGATTCAAACAAATATGACTGATATTTTTTAATTCTTCTAGATAGTTTAAGTACTGTATATCTCATAAAACTGCAATGCCAACAATGACCTCTTTCATCCTTAATGTTGGTAGTATATTTTAACCCATTGTAAAAGCACACAATAATGATGTTTTTGCAGGTTTCTAATATAATTAAAGGAATAAATACATTGTCAACACAAAAACATTTTTCTGGCTGTAACTAAGCAAGACTAATGGGGCCATCACACAGGACACAACCTAAACCACCTAAATATTTCCAGTGGCTGCCACTATGCATCAAAGGTTTATTGCTGCACGGTGCACAGTTACAAACTAATGTTCGACTAATAATTAATGTTCTAGTGATTTAAACTCTCTGAAAAATGCCCACATGGCCTGGAGAAATGAGACATCCAGCAGGCACAGAAGGTAAAATGGACAATAAGTTAATATTGTGTCCCTGAATTCACACACAAGTTTGGCTTTGTACTGAGATCTCTGGAGGAAAGCCCTTACTTGGAATACCCTATATGGACAAAAGTACTGGGCCACCTACACATTACACCTACAGGAGCTGCCCAGCCATGGAAACCCATGCTATGAAGCTCCAGGCGCACAGCCTTTGTGCTGATGTTAATGCCAGAAGAGGTTTGGAGCTCTGCAGTTACTGAGTCAGCAGAGTGTTGGCGACTTTTACGTGCTATGCGCCTCAGCACACTGTGACTCCGTTTGGTAACTTAATGTGGTCTGCCATTTCATGGCTGAGTTGCTGTCATTTCTAAACACTTCCACTTTGCAATAATGCCACTTACAGCTGATTGTGGAATATCTAGGAGGGAAGAAATTTCACAAACTCACCTGTTGCAACGTGTGGCATAATATTACAGTACCACGCTTGAATTCAGTGAGCTCTTTAGAACGACCCATTCTTTCAGGTTCTGTAGTTTACTGTAGGCAGACAAGCTGTATAAGCACAGCTTCGACTTATAGGTCTAATGAAGCTTCTTAATTAACCTAACAAGGTAAAGACATACTGTTTTCATACTGAATATTTTATTGATGTATTGCCTTACTTTTGAAAACTCTCCTCCCTACAATAATGCACAAAAACTGAGCAGTGAACAATTATAATGCAAAACTAAATAAAGTTCAGCTTGCTTCTCTAACACACACACACACACACACACACAGTTGGTCCATTTGTTTTTCAGACAGTGTGCGTGGTCACAAATTTTGAGCTACAGACCACTGTGCTCATTGGCAGATGGCAAAACCTACCTCACGCACACCAACATTTGCAGTCCACACACAACCATTCTCAAAGCTGTGAGGCAATACTTTATTTATGCTTACATGCTTACACTTCGAATGCCAAGCAGGTGTCATTTTCACCATGTTCACCATCTAGTTTATCATGCTAATATTTGCCAGTTATTATCATTTGCCAGTTATTGTAAAACACAATGTAAAGCTGAGGCCGATGGAAATGTTAATTTTGCATGAATGTGCTAAAAAATATTGGACAAAGTGATTTTTTTTTTTTACTTGATGATGGGAAAGAAGAAAAGACAGGGAATCCCTTCAGAGTGGAAGGATGATTTCAGCATCCTTAAAGCCAGATTGGAAACTTTAATGTCACCACTTGCACATGTGCACACTCATATGATTCACTCACTTGGTGCTTACTCACTGTGTCACACTGTAAGCATGAATCTGAATGTTCTCTGACAAACATTGTCAGATCACGTTGGATTCCAGTGGTACTCTTCAAGTATTTAAATGTATGCCATTAATGTACTTTGTATGCATGAATGAAAGGCCTGCAGGTGTGACTCATCCAGCCCCGTCTTACTTAATATAACTTTGTGGTTTCTAGCTCATTACATGTGGTTTTAGCTGTTACGTGGCCCTATTAATTGTTTCTCTGCAGTGTCTTTATAAGGCACATGATGATCAACAGGTGATGCTCTCTGGGATGCAAATTAAAGTTACTAAATCATGTTTTTAATGTTTTTGATTAGAATGCTCAAACAAAGCTCAAAGGCCTCTTTTACACTGTTGAAATTTTGGACTTCAGTCCAAATTTATTGGAAACAAAATTGCTCTGTGAAACATTGGTGCACAGGCAACCAAAGACTGCCTGCAGCAGAATTACAAATTCTCACAGTGTGACTTCTAGTAAGACTCACTTATGCACACCAACCAATCAAAATGAAATAAGGCCTAACACAAGAGGCCCTTTTTTTAATATTTGAATAAATTTTAGGAATAAAGCACATTTTTCCCTAGTCAGGTCAACACTCTCCTTTCTCCTCCTCCCATCCCCGTGATTAGAGCTCAGTTATATGGACTAAATTAAAGAGTTGTGCAGTTAGATCATGTGAGCTGATAATGCATGCTGCTCTTACACGCTTTTTTTTTTATTAACACCACAATTCACAAATTCACCTGCTATTCAGTGGAATATATGACACGCCTCAAAATTATTTTGTCTTGTGTAGAAAACAAAAAACTGATTGGGCTAAATTTAGTAAAGATATGTTAAGGTTACACAGCTTTTTGTGATGTGATCATAATTAGCAGCAAAATAAGCTTACATAAAGAAGGCAGTTATGTAGATTAACCCCATCAGTTCTATCCTTTTTTGCAAAGTAGCGTGCAACTATAGCTGGCAAATCAATGTAGCTGACAAAAAGTGCAGTATTTGCCTCTTAAATAACTTAAAATAAAATAATTCAAATGAAGTATAACTCAAAAGCCTTACAATACTTCAGCACATCGTGTTACTGTTAATTCCAACAATGACAGCAATTTATTATGAATGATAATTGTGCTACACAGTACTTAATTCACTAAATTTATAAAAGCAGTGCCTCTAACTAATGTCTTAAAGTGCTTCTCAGAAAAGCAGGAACAAAAAAATCCCTTACATGGTTTCATAGAAATATCTTTTATGCACATAATACTGATGTTTAGAAAACATGACTTTCACTCAGGAGCCTTTTAATTAGTGTGATTATTTATCTAGCACTCAGGAGTCACAATACAATCCACAGTCTTCTCCAATACCCCTCACCCCTGCACCCCTGACATGGTGCAGTACAATGACCAGACAACCCACTTGGAAACGTTATACAGACACAGTGGCTTGGAATGATAGTCTAGGGTTTTCCATTATTCTTTTCAGATTTTTGTATTTTATCTATTTGTTGAGTTAGCTTTATTCAGGGCTTTTCAAAGCTTTTGAATCAGTCTTAGGCAAGTTGACTGCTGGAATGCCGCGTGGAGCACTGATGTTTTAGAAAACAGGAATAATACATTTGGAAAGCTACAAATAATACAGCTATTCAAGCACATTAGTGAATAAACTTGGAAGCAATCTTGGAATATAAAAACATCTGTGAATGAATCAGCATGTTATAAATGAAACACACACACACACACAATCTGTTATCCTGGCTTGGTCAGAGAGAAATGGGGTTAATGGCAGATTACTGCAAATATTATGAGCACCTGTGTTCAGGCCTTCATCAATAAATGAATGTTAACTAAGAGTTTAATCTAAATGAGGGCAGCGAAGGGGACCCTTTTTGATAAGTATTGATAACCGGTTTCCACATAAAATAGATTGATCCACATTGTGCCTGATGAAATACAGTAAGTAAATTTTCTGGGCTTTCTTTAATATAAACATTAAAGCAACATTAAACATTAAAGAAGCTAAGCTCTACATTGTATTTAAAGATATTTTAGGTACCCTTTATTGTGAGGAAACAATAAAACTGCCACCTGTTTAGTGACAGCTGGAAGGAACTTGACCTCCTTCTGTGTTTGGATTCTATAATTCTGTAATTTTTGTGTGCACCATGTTGATTTCCTGTATGCACAATATATTTTTGGCTATTTTGTGATTTGTGATGTCATTCTACCTTTTTGTTTTTCTTCTATAGATAAATTACTGAATGTTTGATAATTGAATTTTTTAAAGGCAGAGTTATTATGGAGTACTTTGGGTTCATGGTGTTTTCTCTGTAGTCCATTTTCTTACATGCCATGCAGTTTGTGCATGTTTCATTCAATATAGATCCTATTATTCTTAAGTTCTTGCTATGCTGTGCTTCATAAAATATTCAAAAAAGACATACATTTTATATAATGAGTGATATTCTGAATATGCATACATCTGCATTCTGGAGATATGAGCAAAATGATGTTATAAGTAGAACACAATGCTTAGGCAGGAAGTTGAAATTCAAAGAGAGACACATGAAAGAGAAACTGAAGGACAATCTGGAAACCAGATGTATAAAAATGCAGGATGCAACTGAATGTGAATTTGGACATTGTCATCACATTTCCAAACATATCTGCCTGTTGTGGAGGAAGGCTTGAGTTTTTATGCTCTCAGTAGGTCTTTGTATTCTAAAGTTAAGTGCTACATTTGTACGAGAAATGTTTGTCAGTACCTTGCAATACATTTTACTTGCATCATTTTTGTGAATTCAAATGGCACAAAGGGGTGTCAGGAGCCATTCTTCTGGTTTGCAGAGTTATGGCTACATGCACAGAGTACTAATATGTCTAAACAGAGAGAAACGCTGCAGCAAAGTCAGTGGATAGTACCCAGTCCCTTTTTCTCCTAATCCTCAAAATGCTAATGCTACTTTCCACTGGTTATTGGTACTGTATGTATTATTGTATGTATTTTAATGAGAGACAGAGTGAGCAACCAAGAAAGACACTTGAGAGACAGAGCAGGAGAGCCAGCCACCACTAGATCATAACCTTTACTCTCCAAGGTTTATCATGCTATATTGATTACTGCGTAAAAAGGCTTCTCAATCATTAAATTTTAATTAAACATGATATGCATAAAAAATACAGCACTATACAGTAGCTCAGTCAGTTTTAAATTTCAAACCTTATATGGTGGAACTGGAAAGCAAGATATGAGTTTAACAAAAAAGGGCAATAAGCTTATATACAGGGGCTTTCAATAAAACTATAGTTGTGAGGACCAACTGTGACAAAACACTGGTCCTCACGAATTTGAAGGCATGTTTGAACATTTTTGAGGCACAAAACGTGGTTTTAGGGTTAGGCATTCATTTCTGATGGTTAGGGTTAGGGTAAGGGGTTAGGGAAAGCATTATGTCAATGGAGTTCCCCACTAAGATGTTAAAACGTGTGTGTGTGTGTGAGAGAGGAGATCATCTCT
>VUQI01020002.1:9604-25699 GCA_015106735.1 Paratilapia polleni | reverse complement strand
CTATCAGGAAGAGGGATGTTAGGTGGATAAGATGAGACGGTTCATATTTATACATGAAAAAAAAAAAAAAATATATATATATATATATATATATATATATATATATATATATATTAATTTGTGTTACTTTATTGTTTGCCTTTTTTTCTGTTGGATTGCTTGTCAAGGCAGGTTTTGTTGCAAGGTAATATAAAAGTAAGCAGGCATGACACACTTATTTAGAAAACCACCTCACTCCCTCTTTCACAGTTTCTACACGACTAAAACTGCCTCTGTGACATTGTCTGGGTTCTTTTTTTAAGTCCCTCTGCCTTTTTAAAATACAGAAATGGTATCCTATTCGCTGCGGTGCGGGCTTCAAAGAGGTTATTTGTCATCATACAGATTTATGCTGTCATTCAGGGACATTTATATCACTTTAAGCTTTTTGGGTGTTCCAGCTTTGGTGCTGGGCAGACAATCCCACAGAGACCCAAGCCTCTCTGTTTCATTTTCCTCCTTTTTGTATTCCTCCCCTTCCCTAGCAAGGAGTCAAACTGTAATGATTCTTACTGCTTCAAAGGGCACATGTTTTAACATCACTAAAACATATAATGAGCCAATCTGTAATGCCAGAACCACGTGTTATTCATCATTGATAGAGGAAAACAAGAACAACCTGTGGTTTCTTTTCTGTGCGGTAGCCAGGCTAACAAAGAGTCACAGCTCTGTTTTGTTCTCTGTTCCTTTAGCTCCCAGTTATAGCTTCAGGAGCTTCTTTAAAAAATATATATAAATAAAAAATTTATTAACCATTACAGTAACAAATCGTCACATCTTTCCTATAACTGTCACAGATTTATTATCATGTACTGCATCATTACAAACAGCTGTAAGACTTTATTTATGTTTAGAATGCTTCTCTCCAATAGAGCTACTACAATTTCTTCATCTAAAACCACTGACATTTTAGATCCCATCCCCACATACTGCACAAGGGTAGTTTACTCTTAATTACTCTACTATATTAAGTATGGTCAATTTTATCAATAGAGATGCCACATGGTTTTAAAGTTTAAACTCTACTTATAAAACTATACTATACTAACTCTATTTATGTATATATTTTTTTGCCAATTATAAAGCCACAGCATATACTACTTCACCTTTATATCTAAAATCTTTACAAAAGTATTTTGAGTTTTGGCCAGGATTTAGCTGATATCATAGACTAGAAACCATCAGATAGGGTTAGACAGTGAACTCATCTCTATACTGGATGAAGAGATGATAGATGAAATGAACCATAAGACCCTGGTTCAGGTCATATTTATCTGTTAGATTCCAGTTAGTTTATGCAAATGAGGAGTCTTCCATACACACAAAAAGTTAGTTCTGAAGTTCCACATCACTCTGTGCTAGGACTAATACATTTCACTCTATATATACGTCACTTAACCAGGGTTCAACATAACCATACCATAACCTGGTGGCCACAGGGCCAGTAAAAATTATACCGAGCTAGTTGATTGCTGACAGCCCTTTTGTGCCAGTGACACTGTTTCCAGAAATTATGAGTGTGATGCAACCTGGTTAAAGTGAACCCAATTTTTTGTTTGTTTTGTTTTTTTGTTTTCACCTTGAACCCAAAACGTTTCACATTCACTGTTAGCATATAAGGCTACTAAAAAAAATGAGGTTTCCTAGTGACATGGAAAACACATTAGAAAGATAATGATGGTGGTATGCAGTGCTTGACACAATAGTGACAATAACTTTGTCATCTCATGTGTAAATAATGGTGGCACTGGATCCTCTCCTCACTGTCTGACACACAATGCAGGCAGCAAAGAAGTGGGGCAGGAGTGCAGACAGTGAGCTCAGGTAAAGTGAAGAATGCATTTTTTCTAGAGCTGATATCTTAACTAGTTACTGTTATTAAAATCAAGATGTTTGTGTGTATAAAGGCAATAAGAGTCCTTTATCAAATCACCTGTTCAACAAGCTTAAACGTGAAGAAGAGCAATCCCATTCACCAGTATGTTTTATAAAGTCACATATCAGTTAAATTAGGAATGAGTCAAAATGGAAGCTGTCTGTATAACAAAAAAACTTTTAGTTTAGTTTTCCGCAGATCTTCAGATCTTCTTGCAGATTATATAAACTAGCTGCAAACGGATAACAGTTCCCCCTTCACTCTTTAGCAGTGATACAAGCATGCTAACTACAAGCATGTCTTAAAGACATAAAGACTAGTCTAATGTGTAATTTTCTACTTTTAAATTCAGACAAAACTGTAAACTGATTGTATTTGATCCTATAAACCTTTGAAACACACTATCCTAACATATAGTTAATCTGGATGGCATTCCCTTGGCCTCCAGGACTACTGTCAGGGATGTTGGAGTCATTTTTAAAAAGCATGTAGACCCTTTAACCCTAGAACACAAACGTACATTTTTGTAAAACCATCACTAACGTTGGGTGTATTTTACCCAATATAATATACCTCCCCAAAAAAATACTTCTCATCAAAATATATTAAAGCACAACAATACATGGCAAATTGAAGTACTCTTCTTTTATTTCCAGCTATACAAAAAAAATCATATAACCACAATCACATGGGTGAAAATCACCCGACGTTAGTGTTCTAGGGTTAAGTTACACATAAAATAAATCTCTAGAATATTAATAACACGGAAATCAAATAGGATCAGCTTGGGTGAGCTCGGCTGGGTTTTTTTCTGGAGAGACTCTCTTTGTTGATTGCTGGTGACAAGTTGAGCCAAAACAGGGCAAGTTATAAATCCAATTTAATAAGCAAAGAACAGTCACATTTTTAAAACTAAATGAGGTAGCTTCATGAGGGACAAAACAAATGTTTATGTGAATGCAATCTGGTGCAATTGGAACATGTGACTTTTTTAGGGTTATCCAACATACTGTATGTCACCACGGATGTACCTCCAGTATATGAGAAAAGCTGCATGCTCTGGTCATCCAGTGGTCAAAACTTCCACAGGATCCACACATATAGCAGACGTGTGAAGGACTGATCTGAAAGGATCCTTAGCCTTTATGCTGCTGAATGCCTCATGCTCTAAACTGATTGCTGACAAACTGTGTAGTTTGTGTCATTCACAGCCTGAAAGGTAGAAAACATGGTAAGCAATTTTTAAAGAGTGTAGGGAGACTTATAAAAAAGCAAAGTGGACGTTGTACTCCCTTCATATTTTCACTTTATGTGTTGCTTTGTACTCCATATTTCCATTTTATGTGCTACATTGTATTTGACTGAAATGTAGAAAAGCATTTTTCATAAACACTCATTTTATAACTTCCAAGGTCCAAAAAAAGGAGAAAAAATGTGATGAAAGAGTACCAATACATGATATGGCTTTGAATAAAGTCCTTGTGTCACTGAAAACACATGAAATTTTTTTTTCTCTGACTAATGTGAAAGGATGCACGTAAGAGCATATAAAGTAATAACATACACATATAAAATTAGCTTCCAGTACCCACAAAGTGGCTATCTATTTTTGTTTGCTGTGACAAAAAGATACAGTGAAATTATTCACAGAGTGTCAAGACAGACTGTCATTATTATTTCCATGCCACCCACACTTACCCTGTCAGTCCTGCTCAGTTAGTATTAGCATAGCATTATTTAGCCACTTCTGTTCTCTTAATTAGCTTTAATTTTTTTAGCAAATATTTAGGGGATAATGCTAGATTAGCTTTACGTGTATAAATGTTGGCTGCTGCCTGCATCTGTGTAGTTTGCCTCAGCTGTTTTGTTGCTTCTTGTATATTTCTCATTGTAATTTGTCTCCTAAGAGCCAGTAGCATCACATAATATTACCATAAGATGTGTAACATAATTTAATGTTATGCATCTTATGGTAATATTACATGGTAATATTATGATGTAATACATTACATCATAACAATTTCTCGCCCTATGGCAACTATGATAGGCGCCAGCCTCCCTGCAACCCTGAACTGGATAAGCAGTTAAGAAAATGGATGGATGGATGTATAACATTAACATGACTTTTCTTTTTTTTAATTCTTAGGATAAATGCAAAGTTGCTAAATTAACTAATGAATAAGCAATATTTCAGACAGCAGAGAAAGCAAACTAATCAGAAGCTGCAACATTTGATTCAGCAAATGCTGCGGGTCACTGAATAAGACTTTGGAATACAGCAGCAATTTGTTCATTTGTCCATTAGTTCATCCTGACATTTAGTTTTTATTTGTTGACAAAAAATGTAAAACATTTTGTCACAGTTCTTTTGTTTAAATGTTACTTTTTTATTGTGAATTAGTTTCAGGTTTGTTGTGAAAGGTCATCAATATCTTTATTTATACTTTTTGCTGACAAAATACATACTGTTTTTACATTTGCAAAAGCACAAGTACACATTTTGAAAAAGGTTTCATGACTGCTAGGAAAACTATGCTACTTTAATAGAGTTCCTCAAGGTAATTCAGCAGTCATTATGCAGAGGTCCACTCTGATGTCCTGCAAATTGACAATTACGTAAGTTAAGTAATATCTACCTGAGGCAGGCAGACAGTGTTTAAAAAACATTTAAAGTAAATGACTTTGGGTGAAGAGGAGGCTTTTGCAGGGCAGTCTCACAGTGACACTTCCACTGCAATCACACAGCAGCACTGGGAGAGTGGCAGAGGAGCAGGCCCACTACAAGCATTAAGTTAGCCCTGTGACATTTTCTACCTGAGGATGGAATAAAAAGATAGTGTTGCACTGTTCACAATATTCAAGTACTGTGTGAAATAAATAGATGAATTATTGTTGACATTTGAGGGTGGTTGTTGATGCTTCTGAGAGGAAAGTAAATCCCCTCCATCACTATGAAAAATATCAAGAGTCGGCTTTTATTTCAGCTTTTATTTTCTAAATACCCCCCCCCCCCCTTTTAAAATGTTTTCCAGTTTGACAAGGGAGAATACTTTGGATGGAGCACCACTTGGAACACACAGAATACACAGTAGTTGCTCCACAATATAATATTAAACAACATGAAATACACACTTGTTGAAATGATTTGTGTTTACACTTTATTTAAAACACATCATTGACCCCAGCTTTGACAGGAAAGAAACCGAGGAATGTTTGTCTCAACCAGCAGCGGTTTAGAGCAGTTTTAGACTGAATACTTCAATTCTAAAAGACAGAACATGTTCAGTACTGTCTGTATGTGGGGGTGTTTTTGCTTTTTCCACCTCACATCCCTTGAATATTGTCCCAGGATGTCTTAGTAGCCACCACATGCCTCCGCCACCTCAAGAAATAAAAGTCATACTTGATTTACCTGACAAGGGCTCTTTGAGCTCCCCTTGACCGTGACGGATCTGCTGCTGCAGTGAGATGCGACATTGAAATGCTTCTACCTGCCTACCCCTTTGAAAAACACCCCACCCCACCATCCCCTCCCTTTTTGCCCAAGATCTCCTCTCTATTCGGGTGGTGTCTCAGCATCTGGCAATTGTTCAGCTCTGCTTGGTGCTCAATCTTATTAGAGGGCAGAAGGTGGTTCAGAACGTGTACAGTGACACTGACAGACCCCAACCACTTACTACCTAACCCCTCCTTTTTTTCTTGATACGCACACAACTGCACACTTCACATATCTACAACACACAGCTAGCTAATGGGCCACACATGCATAGTCAAGCTGACATTTCCTCAAGGTTGTGTGTAATCATTGATTACTTGCATATAGGAGAATCATTGTTGGCATGTTGCAGAAACACTTGTGATTTGTAGCAGATCAGTCATCTTTAATACAATTCAAATCTATTACATCAAACCCAGTGACTTCCAGGCCTGTGACCTTGGCTATATGCTGCTCCAGAGGCTCATTTTCAAAGCAAGTACTGTTTACTTGTTGGTCATTTGATTTGTTGGTGGCATTTGCCTTGAATGTGAATGTGGACTCAAATGCTGGTGGTGATGTTCAAGGTTACTGTTTGTCTTTGGGCTTTACATTTCCCTCCCAGATTTAAGCCATTTATAGGAGGATAAGCATAATAGCTATGTCATTTCAGCTGGAGTAATACAGCACATTAGCACATTAACTACTGTCAAATGTCAGGGGTATCAGTAATCAATAGATGAATGAAAAAAGGCAAGAGCATGGTAAATAACAAGGCATTGTGAGGTGGGGCGCTAAAAGCTGCTAATACCCCTGGTGAAGGCAGCAAGGCCACGTAACGGTGACAGTCCAGTCACATTTCTTACCCCCCTGGCTATTCTGTGCATTTAGCCCCTGACGCTTTAATCCACCACCTTACTATCGCTCAAGATCCAGCAATGGGTTGTCCTGCTATAATTGTGTTTTATTGATTCTGGCCTTGGTCTGACACCTGGATATCTCGTGTAAATGGAGCTGCACAGATACAGTGCGTTTACCTGTATAAATATTTCAATAAAAAGAGGCTATGGGTACATACCGCCACCCCCTTTATTGCCAGTGCTACTGATATAGCCAACTCACAGGCTAATGTGGACCCACATTAATACCCAGGTTCAGAAGAGGCTGGCTCCAGTTGAGCTGAAGAGAAAAATTGCACCAGCTTAGCGTTGATGTGTTATTGAATTTTGCTCTAAATATATTCCATCTCCTAGGCTCAGTGCTTAAATGACAGACAGACAGGCTACTATATGTATTCTGGCGCCAGGTACAAAGGTCCTAAACAGGGATAATGTGATGAAATCTGTTTCCAAACAGCTCTGAATTTAATGGCAAGGTCCCTCCAGGTTTGTAAGAGAGGTGCAACGACTGGTTGCCTTTGAACTACAATTCCTTTGTTCCCTGACTGACCGTTGAGATGGACAACAAAGTGAATCATCCTCCACTCGTCCTCTCCAGACATGAATTATAAACGTTGTCTCTCCTCCCCTCCTTCTTTTTACACCTCTTATTTTCCCTCAAGACCTTTTCTTTTTTAGTCTTTAAAGCCTTTGGGTCAGGTGGTGTGTGCTGCTGCTTGCTGCTTGTCTGTGTGCGAGGCCTTCCCATCTGTCAGCCTTTTGGATGCACAGTGGGCTTTGTGAATGAAATGAAGCGAGAAGCCGCCTTTTGCTGGGTACCGCAATTGCTTTAGAACACCGAGCCACCCATAGTACTCTCCCCAGCCTCTTTCACTCGCTATCTACATCTTCAGGGCATCTACAAAGTGCCCTCTGCCCAGTGGGAGTGACAGAGAGTAATAAGAAAACAGCTTAAAAGGCAGATGTTCAGGAGCTTCCATTGTGGTTTATTGTGTGTATGTGTGTGTCAGTGTGAGTGTCTGCATTGATGTCTCAGGTGATGTCTCAACAATGAAGTGAATGGACTGCTGTGACACCGCAAATCATTAATAATGAATTGAAGCTGGAATCTCAGATGTCGAGCGGACGTCCAGTCAACAACTGAGAAGGCTTTGCCCCAGAAATTCCCTCAACCACAAACATATTGGCCTAACTGGCCATCAGCTGCCGTTATCTCACCCACCCTCAAACATCCCCTTGCTCTCTGTTCTACACAGTTACTCATCTTTCAAGAAAATGCAGCTGTGCACTGAGTTGTAGTCATCAATTAAGCATGCTCATTCTGGTACAAAACAAAGATTTTTCTAAAAGAATGACACTCCCATTGTTGCTCCTTGATTCATAGCTAATGTTTTGATGCAATATACATTAAATCTTTGACTTATTACAAGATGTGTGCATTTCTGCCTTGTCCCATTTTTGTTTTGCTTTTGTCTTTCTGCTTTGTGTTTTTTTTTTTTTCTTTTGGCTACATGATGCAAGTATTTCTACAATGGTGATTATTACAACTGTGGCTGAGTACAACTTCAGCTGTATGTGTCAAAAATGCCTTCATTATGTTTGCTTTGGTCGTGCTTGTTCTTCTTGCAGCTGAATTTAGTGTGGCTCATTTTGAAGAATTAAATCTGGCCTGCTTAGACAGAGGTGTAGCTGCACCATGGGGTATGCTGGGTCGGGGTCAGGCTGTGCAGTCAGGGGGAAAAGTGGTGCAGGAGCATAAATTAACACCTGAGCTCAAGTGGCTGGAATGCACTGTACCCTGCTGCATCCGCGGAAAGAAAGCGAGTTTAGCATCTGGATGCACAGTGCCTGGCCATTAGAACACTGGGGCAACACAGCAGTGTTTATGTGACTGTGTGTACATCACTTTGTGAGAATTTGTGCCACATCTCCATCATCTATCTCTAAAGGAGGCATTCAAAAATGGTAAACCTGCCTCGCCCATCAGCCCAGCTGTGTTTGTTTGGTCGTTAGTTTTGTTTTTCTTTATTAACTTCCTTTATGCATCGCCCAGAAAAATCTTTTATTATGCTCATTTTGATGTAGCTGACTTGCCTGATTCTCCTCTGACTCATTTCAATGTGGATAATGTTACTCAGGGGTTCTGTTGTATCAACACATGCTGTTGAATAGAATTGGTGTCTGGCTAATAGACTATAGGAGTTAACATGGAGTAGGCCCTGTTGTTATCGAGTGTTTCATATTGGTAGGAGTAAGTGCTGTAGGAAGTAATAGACTTGGTGGTTGCTATCGGTCCCTGGGGCTGCAGGAGGCAATCATCTAACTAAATGAGAGCGAGACACAGACAGAGAGAGAGACGGGCTTCCCTCTGGAAAGACTATTGATGGCTGACAAATCACTGCTTTTGATGTGCATTTCAAAGTGTGCCCTAACATCTAGATTCTTTTATTTATTCACATAGTTATTTATTTAATTTGCTGCATCGTGCCATAGTTTTACTACAGGTTTGGATTATGATCAGAGCTTGAAGAATCAAACTGAACCTCAGGCCGTTAGGCATAGTGCACTCATTTGGCCTTGTCATTAGGCAGGAATATTTAGCGAGCGCATGCTCGAGAACTAATTACCAAGCTGTCTCACTCATGTGCCCCCACCTCCACTCACCAAGGAAATGAGGGGCTACAAGCAAAGTACATGTGGATGGGTGAGACAGCAGGGCTAAAGAGGGACAGGAGTGAAGTCATCTTGACATGATAAACACAGAGACAGAGCTGAATTTATCAGACACGACAGGACTGTGTTGTAAATTGCAACAGGCCTCAGCCCATTTACATCAAGTGATTGAAGGAGGTGTCCTTCCCACACACATACTGAAATCTGAGTGGTGTGTGTGTGTGTGTGTGTGTGTGTGTGTGTGTGTGTGTGTGTGTGTGTGTGCGCGTGTGTGGACAGGCCTTATTGAACTTGCACTGTCTCAGACAAACGTCAAGCCTAGAATAGCAGAGGATTACAGTGACCCTGAGATGCTGCAACAAAATGAAGGACACATTTCTGTATATGGTTTTCTTTTCTGTATTCCCAGAATCTTTATGTATTTAGTTTTACAGACATCTCAGCAGAGGAAAAGAGGATTTCAACACAGGAAGCCAACAAAAGAAAAAGAGAAAGCCACAGAGCAAGAGGCTGCCCATAAACAAATTTCTGAATTGGTCCCAGTCGCCGGCAAGAGCTTTGCAAAACAAAAGGCTGCAAGACAGATGCCTGATTGGCCTGCCAGGTTCCGTGCTGCTATAGTTGCTTGATGCTTGCCTGTTTTAGCAAAGCTGTCGACACTCATAAGCCAGTCATAAGTGAAGTCAGTTGTCAGGGGTTTAACTACTAGTTAGCAACTCTAGCAAACATGTCACAGTCATGTGAAAAAGAAAGTTTTCACAGGACTCTATGCAGTTCTGTGAAAAACTAGGAGCACCCCATGATTCAGTAGCTTGTAGTTTTGTTACAAGCTACAAGCTACTGTTATTGTTATTGTTGCTAGAGCTTGTAGAACCACCTTTAGCAACAATAACTTGAAGTAACTGTTTTCTGTATGACTTTATCAGTCTCTCACATCATTGTGGGGGAATTTTGGCCATTTTCACCAGTAGATTTGCTGGTGTGCATGGAATGGAGAGATGGACAGATGGCCTCAGATCTGACTCTAGAATACCTAGAATACTTTGGTATTCAGAGGAGTTTATGGTCAATGGTCAATGAGTGCAAGGTGCCCAAGTCCTGTGGCTGCAAAACAGGCCCAAGTCATCACCCCTCCACCACGGTGCTTGAAAGATGGTACGAGGTCTATTTGTGCTGATATGCTGTGTACATTTCCACTTTGGTCTCGTCTGTCCAAAGAACATTGTTCCAGAAGTCTTGTGGTTTGTTCAGATGCAACTTTGCAAATCTAAGCTGCCATGTTCTTTTTAGAAAGAAGAGGCTTTCTCCTGGCAACCCTTCCAAACAAACCATACTTGTTTGGTCTTTTTCTAACTGTACTGTCATGAAGTTCCATATTTAACATGCTACTGAAGCCTATAGAGTCTGAGATGTAGCTCTTGGGTTCTTTGCAATTTCTCTGAGCATTGCACAGACTGACTTTGTGGTGAATTTGCTGGGACATCCACTCTTTGGAAGATTGGCAACTGTCTTGAATGTTTTCCACTTATGAATATTCTTTCTCACTGTAGAATGATGGACTTCAAATTTTTAGGAAACTGCCTTATAACCCTTCCCAGATTGATGGGTAGCAACAATTGCTTCTCTAAGATCACTGCTGATGTCTTTCATCCTTGGCAGTATTAACACACAGTTCCATGTTCCAGACCAGCAAGCTTCCAGAATCTCCTGCTTTTATAGAGGTGGCTATACTTGCTGATGATCAGTTAATCAAGTGCATTCGATTAGCAGTACCTGGTTGCTACTTACCATCTTAATTCCTATGAAGCAGTAAAGGTGTACTTAGTTTTTCATAGGACTGTGTAGAGTCCTGTGAAAACTTTCTTTTTCAGATGACTGTAGATAACAGAGTTGGACATCAGTGGCAAACATGTAGCACAACACAACAAGTAAACCAGCATTAACCAACAGTCTAAAATCCAGAAGACTAGCCCCGCATGTGTATCTCTTCCTTTTACAATGGAAAGCTCTCCAATGACCTAAAGCTGCCCCCACCTGTCCTCCTGTTCATTCACCATTCTCTTGGAGAAAAAAAAAAGAAAACTCTTGACAAGTTTTTTGATTTTATCAAAAAATAAGGTTTTATAAATTTCCTACTATTCCCCTGGCAGTCACACGTCTGCCACCAATTTGCTCCCATGGATTTAAATTCAGGAATCTTTGAGTGCCATGTCTCTCTCCTATAATGTCTCTGGTTAAGCTCTCAAGGCCACCATGTAAAACAGAATTGAACAGAATATAAAAGAGGGTGTTTGAGTTAAGAAGATCTATATTCTTTGCAATTCTTAACCAAACAGCCCAACAGCAGTCTAACTCTTGGGGGGATAAGTCCTGCACTCACATTGAACATTCCACAAGAGTAATGTGAATTGATTAAATCCCCAACGATTCTTCAGCATGGTGTGTGTATGTGTGTGTACAGTATCGCTATAGGCAAATGCCCTGATTCATGAGACAGAGAGTGAGAGTTGGTGCAGTTTTGAAAAAAAGCAGGCGTCCTTGTGGATATAGACTCATGGCTGAATATCACATGGCCAGTTATTATTCCCCAGACCATTTATTACCCTGTCTGCCTTCCATCTCATCTATTATTCATTACACAATCATTTAGCTAAGTGCAGTGATTACTTAAATGTTTAATGCTGCCATAATCAATATTGGCCTGAGCCTTTCAGGTGGACGCAGTTTTTCTAGCATTAAAGTCCCATCACCTATTGAGTTGATCCAGTTAAATTGCACATGGTTACAGTAATCGTCCCCATTAAGAAGGTCCTTTTATCTATGGCAGTGGAGACATGTGTTATGATAATGGTTAATTTTTGCCTTTGCCACTCAGGTTATCAGAAATAGTGTTCACACTTTTCTATGAGGGCAGTGCAACAAGATAATGGGTCTGTTCTAAAGTTCGCTGGCTGAAATGTCTCTGCTAAACTCTATTAATGGCTGCCAAATCAGTCAACGAAGAAAAATTCACTTATAAAAACAGAAATGTTCCACTCCCACATAATGACATAATGAACATTGTGGTTGCCTTATTAAAGGAATTTTTCATTTTAATGATGACTCTGTTGAGAAGAGGTCTATCAAAAAGATGTAAAGTGTATTATCTTGATGCATCAACCCGTGTATCACCCAGTCTAGCATTTGTGCTTGCTCCAAGAATTTTTTACACAATCAAATCTGGTAGCAACTGTAAGACACAGCTAAAATGTGACATTCACATTTACTCTCTGTTCACATTGATATAGATGCCATGCACCTACCACCTGGGTTGTGTGTCAGTGTCACAGCCTGGCTTATAGCACCTTAATCATATGATACATATGTAAAGAGTGGTCGTATTGTATTCCCTTTGCATCACTTTCCCTGATAATCCGACCTCAATGAAAGAGACTGGTATAAGAAATGAAATACGGCTTTATGTCGATGTCCTAGAGCTCACTGGTGGCATGGATTTATCACAAAGGATTTAAATGTATCACCCTGTCCTCTTTGAAGGCTTTGCTGTGTGCCTGTAGTGTTTTAGCTGAACACTATACTACAAGGTAAATTATAATCAGTGAAGCTTTGGTCTCTAAAGTGTTGAGTTTTCTAAAACTGTAAAAGGCTTACTGATTGACTGTCTTCTGACGTTAAAAACTACTCTCAGGTTTTACTAAAGAGGTGTAGAGTCAGTTTTTGGGTACTGTAAGGCACTGACAGTTCTGCGGCTAGCCTTATTTGATGTGTATTTGTAGGACTTTCCTTTTCAGAGCACCAACTCTTGAGAGAAGAGTATTTAAATGAGTCGTACAAATGTGATTTACTAATGTCTGTGGTAGGCAGTTTACTGCAAATTGCACAGGCAGGTAACACTTGGTTTTTATTTAATCAGAACATGCTTTCTCATGCTGTTTGGAAAATCCCTATAACAGGTATGATAACAGATACAAAAATGATAACAGAGTTTTTGTTTTGTCTATCTCGGGGTCAAATTCTTAACAATCCAGATTTACTGCCAAGTCACTTTTACACTGCAGGTGTTGCAGCTAAATAAAACACAGATTATAGTATTGATCAGTCTATTGGTATTTCTCATACATAATATTAAATCAGGAAATTTCATTTCACATGAACTTAGCCAAAAACTCCTTATTTCCACATTTCCTTCACAATGGTGTCAAAGTGTCAAATGTGAATGCACTTCTTGAGTATCATGTTTGAATTTATTATTATTTTTTTTTTTTAGAATAATAGTTCAAAGCAGCAGTCAGTTTATTGCTTCTAAAAAAAAAATTCTTTAGTATGTTTCATTAAATTTCACCTTTGCATTCCTTTTCTGTCTGTCTGGTGTTCTGCATCTGGGTTCTCATTCTGGACTAAATGTAACAGTAAAGTAAAGTAAAGACTGACCAAAAAATTGACCCAGCAGATGCTTTATTTCATGAGGAACATTATGAGTTATCTTAAAACCTTATGTCCTCATATGGAGATGGGGAAAGAGGACATTGTCGGGAGTGAAAAAAAAAGGCAGCTCTGTCAGTGGCACACGGGGAAGTGTCTCTTAAACTTCAACCTCATGCCCAGCCCTTGGAGAGGTCCCTGCCTTCACCGCCAGCTCTGTCTGCTTGGCCTTCCTCTGGGCAATCCTGCAGAGCAGCCCCGTCCATCTGCCTTTCCTCCAAGCCTTACTTCTGACCAGGCTTGCCTGTCTTCTCTGCTACTGGGCCATCCGCTTGTCCTTCTCTTGCACCAGGAGTTGGGTACCAATCTCACTGACTAGCAGAACGTGTGGAAAGCAACAAATTGCTGGATTTGTTGGATTCCAATTTGTTGGATTCCAGTTTGTTGGATTCCAATTTCCACCGCAATTGTATTAATTTCTACAAACAACACAGCATCCCATCAAAATGGTTTAAGAAATGATGATATGATCACAAAATGGCTTTAATGAACAAGCTTCTGAGAGCACTTACATTGATGTCCATGTTTAGAATCAACCCTGCTGCCTCTCTACTTGTGCCAAATATTAAAATACTCTTTCATCTTCCAAAAGGTTAAAAGGCATGGACTGGAGCCAAAACTATAAATGGTATCATACTTGAAACAAAAATCTAAAATGTTCAGTCAGATTTCTCTAGAACTTCATAACCGAAGAGGATGGAGGTAAAGCTTTACATAACAGGTTTTTATGGCATATCAAAGCTATTTGGAAAAGAACTGACATCTCCCTGGCACAATCACTTAGATGAAAAAGTACAGTACAGTTTTAAAAGAGTACAAATATCATTGCTTTAGTCTTAATTAAAGGAGAGTGCTTTCACTCTTAGCCTAAGCACTGCAAATAAATGGAAATCGTGTCAAGGAGTATTACCCTTAAAGAAATGCTTGCAGAGAAACTCTTTGTCTGTTATGTCATGACCGCAATTAACATGTCTGTGAAAGTAACTTTACATGCATGGATTTTAATGATTCAATCAGACAACAAATCTTACACCATACTCCCTTGTATGCAATTAGAAATCAGTGTGGGTTGAGCAGCAGCAAACATTCAGACTGTGATGTTGCGAAAGGAATAAAGATAGAAATAATGGCTCTGTGATGTAGACCCGAGCTCCATTAGACAACAGCATTAATTCCCAGTAGCATCTGCAGACCCAGCTGTATGTGCAGACCACTGAGAACTTCAACCCTTTATCAGTATGAATACAAAATGTGAGCGTATATTTGTGTGTGTGAGCGTGTCTAGAGGAGTTTTCAGCGAAGCGGTAATGAATGTCTCTCTGGTGGATCAGCATGTAAACACTGGAGGAGAGTGAACTCTGGCAACAGCCATTCCCATTTGGCTCAATTAGGCCCGAAACTGAGACAATCAATGGTGCTGGCCTTTCTGCCAGTCCGCCTGTTGGCGACGGCGCTGCACTCAGTAAAACAAAATGGGAATAATCAAAGTCCATAATTAGTTGGCCTGAGAGGGTGCAGGAGTACGTTTTCACTTGGCTATAACCAGGGACAGTGCAGTGACAATGGCAGCGCAGAATGTACATGGAGATGAATGCACACAGCCTCGAGGAAAAAGGACAAAACAAAACACAGTGTGTGTGCTCTGTGCAATATAGTCACCCCACTGTTGCACTAAGAGAAACCCTATACTAAAGACAAGCAATGGCCCAAAACTCTGCTTGGCAACAAACGAAACGCCAAGAGAGATGATGGGATATGATGAAAAAGTAACAGCCTTCTCTTTTTTTGATCAATGGGATCACTCAGTCAGGCAGAAGGACATATATGACATACTAGGAAGGAAAGGGAGACAAGCAAGAATGAGAGTTAAAATAAAATGAGCTGTGTGAATAAGGGTCTCCTTCAAAGTGGTAGTGATCTGGGTATTTTAAAGCTTAAGAGGAGGGAATGTTGGGAAAAATGGTCCAGATTCTCAGGAAGCATATGTGACAGTTCCAGACAAGAATAAGAAACTGATAGATGCCTGACCTGTAGATAGATCCAGAATTAGGGATATGACCCCAGACTTATGTTGTGCTCAGCAAGTTGTAACAGCTCTATACACAGATTTAATATGGTGATGTAAGCAATTTGTCGTGTCTAATACATGGTGCCTGTATGGTAGCTTTTTTCTTTAAAAACTTTGGACATGCTCTACCCAGCAGGCTTTGCTATTGGTTAATCCCACCAATGCAGAACTTCAACACCCAGAGACTTTGCCCAGCTTTTACAGAACTAGATTGTGAAAAACTGCAGTAAATAGCATTCTCAAAATTGTTGGACATTGAATATAAGGTTTGCAGCAAGTAAATGTTTCCATTTTTGTCATTGTATTATATTTAAAAGTTACATGTAAACATAAAGCTGTAATTTATTTCAATCACCTGAGTAGCAAATCAAGCTTCAAACACAACATCACCCTCTAATAAAGCTGTTACAGCTAACTTACCCAGTGGTTGCTCAGGCCAGTAGCCTCTCACACTTTAACAGCTATTAGGTTCAGAAAGTAGTTGCTGAATACTGCTTAGCAGGTAGTAATTAGTATGTATGTAATTAGTATACTGTAGAAGTTTTTTTTTCTTTCTTTCTTTCTTTTTTTTTTTTTTTTTTTT
>VUQI01019999.1:2117-19186 GCA_015106735.1 Paratilapia polleni | reverse complement strand
TTTTGCTAACTGCATATCCATCTTAAGGTCACAGGGAGGTCTGGAGCCTATCCCAGCTGACAGGTTGAGAGGCAAGACACAACATGGACAGGTCGCCAGTCCATCACAGGACCAAAAAAAGTCCATTGATAGTAAAAGTAACAATAACCTACAGTATATTTTTGCAAGTAAAAGTTTTACATTCAGAACTTTATTTCAGCAAATTACAAAATGTTAACATCAAAATATACTTACAATATTAAAGGAGAAAGTCCTCATTATGCAGCATGTTTATATATATTTGTTTGTCCTTTAACATTTAGAGAGCATTTCAAATGGCGCTACTTTGAATGACTATAAATACTGCTAAATCTTTACCTTTGGCTCATATTCTATAAAGTACTTGTATGTCTAATTTAAAGGTGCAAGGAAACTGGTTACCCAATAAACAGTAATATATAGTGAAGTACAGTCACAAAGTAGCAAAAATTGCAAATTCTGTGGTAAAAATACTTTTAAATTGTCAGTCCTTGAAAGTAAATGTATTAAGTTACTTTCCACAACTGTGTATTAGTGTAACTTTGCAGCCCCTTATCTCTGGTATTTGGGATATCAGATAACAGAAGAAAATAAGCAAGGTAACTGATATATAACTTTGCTAGCCGTGGTACTGTAGATTAACAGTTCAATGAATGAGACTTGAGTGGTTGGTGTGGGAAAATTTAACATTTGTTACTTAAGGTTCACTGTATCATGCAAGCTTTTTTCTATACAAATAAATTTTTGTAGTAGCATCAGTTCCCTGAATGATGAATCTTACACCAGTTCTCATCTCATATTTATTTTAAGAGATGAACATCACAGTCCTATGAAAATCATAAGATAAAAATATACATTACACGTGTCTTTAACAGCCTTACATTCGGTCACTTCAAGTGTCTGTCAGAGCTATTCATACCGACATCCTTATAGTAAGTGTTTTCAGATACTTTAAAAAGACATAAATATTTCAATATTGTGCACTGTAGTTAGGACAAATAGTATCTAAATAACAACATAATAACATTACATTAACACAGATAGTTACTACCATGAAACAAAATTGTTATATTAACATACAAAAATAGCACAAACCCTCAAAGAAAAGTAAATAAATAGTCTCTGAGCTATCTGAAACTTATGCCTCATTAAAAAAATCTAACAGCGAATTTAAGTCATAGTTATCAAGTATCTCCAGCAATGACGACACCTTGGTTTTTACATTCTGGCCCTTGAACTTGAATTTGTCGATAAAGAGGTCTGTGATCATTCCTACAGGAAGGAAAAAGAAAGAAAATATTAACCATGTGCCAACAATCTTAATACTGTAAGGATCAGGATGAGAATGCTAAAGAAATATAGTGATGATGACTACCAGTTAAATAAAAGTGTTAAAACATCGCACCGTAAAGCCTTTCAAGGTGTGCTGGCTGTTTCTTGTACTCCTCGAGGAGATTAGCAGATTCATTCAAGATGTTGCGATACTCTGGGATGAGGAAATCAGCGTTCCCCTCATGAACCTGAAGCTCCTGACAACCACAGAGGAAGTGGGGGTGAGGTATGTTAGGGAAATAGGAAGCAAAGATCGGTAGCTACATTATATGACACTCACAGAATACTAAATAGAAATCTATAGGTGAATTCTGTCATGCAACGATGGTGGTTGCCCAGTCCCTGCCCCCAAAGAGCCAATCAACAGCTGTTCTGGGAAACATACGAGCCAACTGTGTTGTTGCACTGACTCGTGCACAGTAGAGGTTTGCAACTGTTTCAACAGTGTATTGGCAGGCATACAATGTCAATAAAGCTGTAATTTTGTGTATCTGTTGCCTGAATAATAAAAGTATAACTTGTGGGAATTACATGTTTTTGAATCATATTTTAGGTTTAAAAAGCTTACTACTTACTTACTTACTACATTTGAAGCAGTTTTCATCAGATTTAACCAGTGATTCTATACGTGTAGTTTATGTCAGCTTAGAGTTATGGCTCTCTCTCTTATCATTTAGATAATAATTAAAAATAACTGCCTAAGCCATGACTAAGATGGCGGCTGAGTTGCAAGATTTTCTTTTAGAAGGTCTTTGATTAAATTCTGATTAAACTGGGGGGCCTTTTTTGCAACTTCCACAACAGAGCTCTCCTGGATTATTTTTGCTCAAAGGAGCCAGTGCCTTTGCTCTTAAAGTCTTCCTCCTTTTTTTAAACGAATACGTACTTTAAGAGCATCGATGAGCTGAACCTTTCTAGCCAACAACAGCTGGTACTCCAGCTTTGGATGGATCATCTTAAGGGTGTGGCTCACAGAGTCATCACTGATATCTGGAAGATTTATAAACATGTTACATGTTATTTTATTTCTTCTATTTTTTTTCTCCCAAAAACCTGTCAGTGGACATTAAAATACAACAATTATACACCTACCATATGAAATGTTGAGGTTGATTTTCTTTTTGGTAGCTTCTTTAGACAGAACATCACTCAGTATGGAGATGGTAGAGATGTTGTCAGACTTGAAGTGACCCTCCCCTTTGCTAAAAATACAAACAGGTTCAATATGTTAAACTATGTAAATATTTAGCATTTAAACCTTTTTCCCAGAAGCATAGTGCATAATAAGTAAATTAATTTACACTTCATGTGCCTAGTAATCTTTTGATGAACTTACAGTGTATGCAATTTAGAGTCTTTCTACTGTGTGCCTGCATTTACCAGTAGGTGGCTTCAAGCTGTGTGCCAAGAAACGTGTTGTGGAAATAAAATGTGATGCTCTCTCCTGCTGGTGTCTTCTCAGGCACCTCTGGCAAACAGAAAACCACCCAGGAGTGGATCTCTGCAAAACTGAACTGCCCCACCAGACTAAGCCTGTTCATGGGCCTGAAACAGGTTGAGGAATGAAAAGGGAACAAATGATGTTAAAACAACAACAACAAAAAGGGAAACCTGATAAATGAAAAGTGTCACAATATTTCTACATTGCTACTATTAACTTGTAGCCTATGTCACTAATCCACAGCACAAGACAGAAAAAAACTCTAATCTTGATGTCACTTCATAGAAAAATACAGGAAATAGTAAAGCTTGACAAAAGCAGTATGTACATTTATCTTCAACACAAAAATAGATCAATTGAAATGATCACCTCCACCAAGGAGATTATGTGACTGCTTTACCATTATGAGCAAAACTGGAAATTCCATGTCATATCATCACAAGTACATAATAAAGTGAAATAATAAAAACTGGGAGACTATTGTATAGTTCTAGTCTATACTAATCTCCAGATGTCCTCCGGATCCAGGAACTCATGCACGGTGTGGAAGGAATTGTCAGCCTGTAGGTGTGCAGTCACTGCCTGCTCTTGTTTGTTTGTTGGTTTGTTACCCAAAAAGTTATACATGGATTTCCATGAGAATTTCATCAGAGGTGGGGCTTGGCCCAACTTCAAGTGATTTACTTTTGTTTTGAATTCAAATCTGGATCCAGGATTCATTTGAATTTAGGATTCTTTACCACTGTGGGACAAGGCAAATTGGACATTTCGTGCCATGTCTTCACAAATGCATATAAAATTCAAATGATAAAAGCTGGCATTGTCTTGATGTTCCCAGATATCACAATATGGAGAGTATGCACTCTCATCCTGCTCTTATTACTTAGTTGTTTTTACTTATGTTGCACTGACAATTTTAGCTATGGCTCATACCTCTAAATGTAGGAAGCATTCACAAATACAGGGTTAAAGCTAATAATATGTTTTTGTCATCAAAACTATCCTTTGTGTTCAGCTTCAAAACAGAATTTAGTTACCAAATTTCAGTTCCAGTCTCTATGATTTTAATATACTTTAACTTGTGTGAAAAATACTATTTTCAAAATTCAACCCAGTGAAAATTTCCTTTCATTCCTTTAATTATTGTCATTACCTGTCTTGGTCTATGCTGTGAGTCCGCTGGTGGAGCGACAGAGGTTTGATCTGGTACTGGCGGACCTGGCAGGTCTTAGGTTGCAGTCTTGGGGTAATGTAAGCCTGCAGGGTCCCATACTGTCCCTCAATGGACCTCACCTAGGGAATAGTTTATTGTGGATCAAACATAATTTCTTCTGCAACATATCATACCATAAATAGTTTAGGCAAGTGGATTGTGTAGCCATTTGTAAATATATAAAATGCCACACTTACATGTACTACTTACCTTGAGCTCAATTCTGGTAGTGTTGGCCTGACATCTGTATGTGGCCAAGAGGAAGTTCCCATTAGGTTGCTAAATAGAAACAGAATGAGTGTGAGGCCTTTGAAAGAAGCAGCAGGTTTCGTATGCACAACAGTTTACGCAGCTCACCTCTGAGTCGCATTCACTGAAACTGACAACAGCTGAGTTCTTATCCACATCTAGCAGGTCTATGGGGACGTCGCTCTGTGTAGAAGATTAAAGTTAAAGTCATATTTTGCTTGGTTCCTTCTGAAACACAGAATCAAATGTGTACTTTTTAAAGGTTTCTCAACTTCTCTTGTAACAGCGTGGTATAATAGTTGAAAGTACCTGCAGCAGCAGGTTGTCAATGGCAGTCTGCACCTCCAGGGTGAGGCTGTAACTGGCATCGTCCTGGCAGAGAGTGAACTTGTCATTAATGCTGAAGACGGGGACAGCAGAGACGGCCGTGCTTGACTGTGAGGTCTGCTGGTACTGCTCACGTCCCTGCAGGACTTTCACCTGCAGCTGCTCCAGCTCTGCCCTAAAAGGTAACAACATTACTAGCTGAAGAACATATTTGCTTTGAAATCACACTTCACAGTAAATCAAACAAATCAAAGTCACAAGAACATGAGAGAGACATATGATTTTGGAGATACCTGAGTGCTTCTACTTTAGATTGTGTCTCCTTACTCATCCTGACCTCATCTCCAGGGCCAGCCTCTGCCTTCTGGGGCTCAGTGGTCAAACCAGTCACCCATCCTGCAAGGTGAGGAAAGCAGTGCATTTCAGGCAGCCTACTACTGCTGCTTATCCACTTTTAAATAGTAACAAAACCCAAACAAAAGCTGTGCTGGAAAAGCATTATGTCTCCAATGAAAAAAACATGACGAGCAGAACAGACATTTTTTAATTTTGTTTCTGAGGAAAGAAATACTTAAGCTATACTGCAAAGTGAAAAAAATCTTATCTAACCTGTGTAGGTGGCAGTCAAGACCTCATCATAAGACTCCTTCCCCACACAACCACCCTGGATGGAGGTCACACTCTCTGACAATACCTGTAATGAGGAAAGATAGCAAGGAAAATTTCAGTAATTGAGAAGTGAGTCAATCACTCAGTAATAAAAGGGATTATTATTTGGAAATCAAGCAACAATTATTTGAATGACTAGGTTTATGACAGAAAAAAAAACTATAAAATGTAAAAGAAGAGAAATGTAGGCTTGGATGAAATCATTTGCAAGTATCTCTAAATAAGTTGTGATACAGACAGACTGTATTTCTGCATAGTAATTCTATGAAGACTGAATTTTTGAACACTTACATGCTCAAAGCGTAATGTGGGTTCATTGGAGCTGTCAAAACCATAGACCTCAACCGTCCCATCATCCCTTCCCACCAGGATGTCATTCACTCCGTCACCAATAATGTCATAGGTGTCAATGCAAAGAATTCCTGATGAGACACGGAAAGAGAAATTGTTTTGTCAGAGGTTAAATCATCACCTGGTATACACTAGTATCAGTTCAGATACTGTGGAAACATAGACTGTGTATAAAGTGTTTTAGCCGTTGTCATGTTGCTATTTTTCAGCCGGGCATCACAAGTGACGAGTGGATCTGTCTGAGAAAGAAAGGGGGACTGCACCCCCATATGGTAGATTCTGCTTTATTGATTGTTTTGACTCTGATAGGGACCATATCAGGGCAATTTTCCCATAGATGTCTATAGAGGACATTTTGAAACCAGAGGAGTCGCCCATTGCTGGCCAGTACAAATATTGCAGTTTTAAAGCACCTCTGCACTGCCTTCATGTTTCAGACCTGGAAGCTATGTCCATCTTTTATTACAGTGTGTGTGTGGAAACACTGCAATTCTGTAGTATGGTCAAATTAAAAACAAAACATAACATACCTCCTTTCTTTTTGTCATTGTCAATCTCCCATTTGGTCCCAGCTGAACGCTCACTGATCTCAACCAATCCTATTTTACCATCTGTGGTTCCATAGAGGATTTCCTCTCCTAAAGAAAAATCAAAGGCATTAAGTTCAAACCAGTATATATAAAGCAGTCTCATCTTTTATAGCTAAAGTATGCAACAAACAAAGAAATAAACCTGCCTTTATCTTTATTATACAGTTCCAAGACAGAAGGAGGGCCGGGGACTTCAATGTCATAGGCAAGTTCAGATCCCTACAGGTAAAAAACATCAAAAAATTTGAAAATCAACTCTCATCAGAGAATTTGAGGAAGAACAACTCAAAATCAGAACAGTAAATATGAGCTTAGTCTACCTGCAAGACTCTGAGAACTCGATCTTGGCATGCCAGCACTGGGACAAGGCGAGTGAGGTTTTCTGAGGACAAACATGTGATATCATTGATCTTGTCTCCAGAGAGGTAGTAGTCCTGATCCTTGCAGTCACAGTAGTGGTTGTAGATGTAACTTGCACACACAAAAAGGTCAGCGCCTGAGACATGCCTGGAAAAGACCCAGTGCGGTAAAGATCACAGAGCTCTTCACAGGTCAATCAAGCAGTGTAAATCAAAATGAAAAGACGTGGTTCCTACATGGCGTTAATGCTCTCAGTTAGGTTGGCTTCAAAGGTGAGGAACTGTTTGCCTTTCTTGGTGAATCCTCGGACCTGAGAACCAGAGCAGACAAAGATCTTCTCTTGGGGAGTTCCCATAGCGCCTCCAAGGTCCATTCTGGCTATCTTCTGCCCAGGGAGTGTTTTAAACACAGGCTGAAACAGAGAGTCAAAAGTCTTGGTATTAGAAGCTGTTCATTTCAATTCAAAACATCTGTGCGACGACAGGAAAACCTTAACTCACCACTGCTTCCCCCTTCTTGATGCCAAAACATGTGAGTATACCATCGTGATCGGCAATAGCAACCTGAAACACAAGGTCACACCAATTAAGCACCATAATATTGAACACTTTCAGGTCTTTTTCCTGTTTTAGTGGGTGATTACAGAGGCAGAGGGACACAGAAAGAATCACAGCTAGAAGATGAACCTGGTATGAAAATGACCTTACATATACTATAACTTGTTTTGACCAAGCACCTATACCACATGGTGATATGACCCTTGAAAATGTACCCAAAATGCCCTTTTTGAAGTTTTCTCCTGTGAATTAATAAAAAAAGAGATCAAACACGTGTCGTTTAAGTACAACCTACTGGAAAAAGACTTTAAATCTTATGTTGAGGTGAAGTCACTAAATAATTGAGGTGTTTTTAGTATACCTGACTCACTATACATGCAGGTTTTATGTCCCTGAGACCATTGAAATTGAAGGTATGGCTGTCTCATTCTTCAATTAAACCGAGGCTTCAAAACAACTGCTCAAATTACTGCCCAGAAGTGTTACCAAGATGGCTGCCATGTGGCGAGACTGGCTTCAAGAAGGGTTCTGGTAAAGGCAGTCATTGTGTTACATTATTTAACAGAAATATATGCATTTCCTTGTGATTTCTGACCATCTTATAAACAAAATATGTATTAAATCAATAAAAACCCAAACATTAAAGCTAGTTATATTTTTAAAAAAAAATCTCTATAGACTACAACAAAAGCAGGAAAACCTCTGGATTTAGTCAGAAAACAATACTAATACCACAAATTTTAATTAGTTTAGGTTACTGCTTTGAGACATAAATAATACCTTTTGGGATGCCTTTTTTCCCAGTGAAGGAAGAAGCCTCATAGTTTTCTGAGATGTCACACCAACCTGAGAGGACAGAAAAGGGGGATGCTTTTAAATCCAATATCATCATAAAATGCAACATAAGCCCGGCACACCATCGCTTCTACTTCATGTTACCTGAATATAATCAACTCGACTGAGGCGGAGATCCATCTTCTTTCTCCACTGTGTTTAAACTTCAGGGGGGGGGAAGTGGTGCAAATAGCCCAGGCAGGTTATCCAGTCGTTAGTCTCGGTCCATAGTTGTCCGTTGCCATTAACACTGTTAGAAAAATGATCAACCGAATTCCAAGACGATAACGATGCTAGCTGAGACGGGGATTATCTAAAGCAAGGAGATTAGCTAGACGTGCTAACGTTAGCTATCAGAGCTAATCGGCTAACACAATTTATTGGCACGCTGTCTTCTTTGATGACCGAAAATCATCTTTAACAAAATCGAGAGAGCGCCATTAAAGACGCAAAGCGAGTCGTTGTGTGTAAATGTTTAGAGCGCCGATGAATTCTCTTTCAAACGCTGATATCAGCCTGATAACGGTCTGTGGAACATTTAGGGACTCGATGAAGGCTGTTGCCGTTGCTAATGGCAACGTTGCAGACTGTAACAAAGCTGCAATTCCACTGGATGAGAGTGAATCACATAAATTGAAGCTGTATTCTGATTGGCTGGCTCATTCAACGAAATCCACCTGTGCTTCACGTCATTTCTAAAGCTGGTAATAATAGGTGTGACAAAAAGCAAAACGAATCTTAAAAACAGAAAAGGACATTATTTTGGGAAAACAGTTATTAGTGCAGCAGATAATTATAATAATCTTTCAAAAGTGGACACAAGTGTGTCAAGTCCGCCACTAATGTGAAAACTCCCGTTAGCCACTTGAATTTTCAAAGCTTTTGAAACAACTGTTTACTGTTTACTCAGAGTTAAACATCGAGACCAATTTCTGGGGATTTTACTCTTTATTTGCCTGTTTTAGGCAAATAAAATGGGAAAGACAAAATTTACTACTTAAGCAGAGCCTCTTTGACCCATTTTAAAACATAAAACATCAGATAATTGCAGTAACACTTTCATGATGCCATTGTATGAGTACTGAAGGGACTTCAGTATTCATACTCATTGTCATACTTTATTGACACATATGGTCCTTTAGCTACATTAGCTTTGGCACATACTGTAGAGAAAGACATCTGTTCTAATTTAGTGACACTTTCTTGTCTTGAAAAATGGCTTCCTTCTTGAGTTTTCAAATGACTAATGGGTTTTGCCAAGAGTAATCACTGCAGAGTACATGTTTGAACATAAATGGACAGAACAAGCTGTTGACTGTAGAATATAGACTTCTGTTTTTGCTCTCCCACAAAATATGTTGCCTCATAAAACTAAAGAACTCTCATTTAAAACCATACATATATATTACCCATTAAATTCTGTTTTTTGTAAATACATCCCTGATACACAAGTCATGGCTGAAACTTTGGGACATTCATTTAATGGATATATACATGTGAAACTGTTTCGGAATGATTTCCAATTAGACCTAAAAACAATCGTACTCAAAGAACATGACTAATTATTCACTAATCCCCATTTCTCCAGTGATGAACAACATATGATTAACATAAATCATCTTCTGTGATGAATACAATTAGATGGAGATGAAAGCTAGTCATTCACCTTGAATTAATACTAAATAAAATGTGAGAAATTAATTTCTATGCTTTGAACAAATATTAAAAACAGGTATAAATGAACACCGTACAACAGCTGATGTGTTAATTCATCCATTTAGGATTTGTGTATATAAGTCAGTATCAACTATTATGACAAGAAATTATCAGTACCAAACCCAATTAACATTATTTTGATATTGTATTTGTTTAAGAGATAACTTTATTATCATCATCATAAAAATGTGGTTTGTCTGTGGGCAAGTAAACACAATTAATGGGGCAGGGAAAAACATATCAGGGCATGCGTTAAGCAAGAAACCCATAGCCAAGTTTGAAATGAATGAAGCAAATTTTAAACAGTTTTTAAACTAAAATATGAGGTCAGGGTGCATTCAAAAGCATGGCATGCTTTGTGCAAATTATTTCATTTGAGAATCGTACAGCAGAACATCTGGTACCTTAAAATATTCTATAAAATACAGTGGATATTTTCTCAGTTTAACATCCATTTTGACATCATAGCTACATAGGATTTTGCATGTTGTTGAAAGGTGAGTTGAAGACACTGATAGAACATATTTAATAATTAGGCTTTTAGACAAATCAGAGCATTGGATGCGAATCAGACATAAAGGTAGAAACTGAAAAAGTACAATATGAATGTCTAAAGAAATGATCATTATCAGTTATGTATAAACACATGTTCATTAATTTACTAATTTGAGAATGTTAATGTTTCATCACATAATAAATGATTTTAATGAATAAATAAGACATAAAAGAAAAGAACAATAACAGCCCATACATAGGGAACACAGCTGATGTCAAGCTAATGTGCTCCGTTCAGTGAAGGTAACAGAGCAACAGGATGTCCACCGCTTGAACGAGGTCACATTAAGAGGATGGGAGAACAAATATCACCATGAGACTTCAGTGCATTACCAGCTGGTCTTCAACTGTACTCAGATATACAGAAAGGTTGGAGCACAGACTGTAAAGTTGACATTCAAAAACAGTTCCTTCCGTTGATGGCAAAGTGTTTCCCCATCAAAGTTAAGTCAAATCTTACTGAAAAACAAAACATGAGGAAAAAAATTTTTTAAGGTAGTGTAATCAGACCCCTGTGGGGGCGAGGCGGCTGATGAAGGCGATACTGCTGAGGCACATCCTCCTGAAGAAGGCAGGGCAGGCAGGCTTCATGATGAAGTGCTCCAAAAGAATTCGCAGCTCGGTGAACAGGGTGCTGAGGCGGAAAGAAAAGTACTTAACTCAGATTGTCTCGAAAGTAACTCTAATCTTTGTAATTTTTGAACAGCAGGACATGCAAACTCCACACGAAAGGGCCATGCCCAGGTTTGAACCCACAAACCAACCCTCTTGCTGTGAAGCAACAGCACTAAACACTGAGCCACCATGCTGCTATGTGACAATAAAGTATCATTCAGAATCTTACCGACAGTATGGGTTTCTTCTGGATGTGTAGCGGAGAGTGAGGAATCGATAATAAATGAAAGGCAGCAACAAGCTCCCCTGGCCACTGTTCACAAAATATTAATGACATGAATATGTGAAAACTGACATTACACAAAAGGGGGTCTTTTAAAATATTTGTTCACTGTTTGTATATAGATCTAAACTGCAATAAAAGGCAAATGGAACATCATTTTTCAAGCAGTGGTTCTCATATTGTGGGTACAGAGCACGATGTGGATTACCAGGGGAAAAATATAGAGTGAAACTAAGGTCAATGATTTTTTTTTTTCTTTTTTTGGGGGGGGAGGGGAGGCAAACAAACAAAGAGTTTTCTGATTCTGAGCATTAGTTCTTTAAAATCCAACTTTAATCCTTTTTGCTAATGACAAATTGTTAGGTGTGGGGCTTATATTTTTTTTTCAGCTTTTCAGCTGAAGTGGTTTACTGTCAAGCAATCCAAGAGTGACCACCTGCCCTCTCTGTACATATTAAGGTTACAAAGAATGGCTTGCATTTGACAACAAAACAATCAGTACTCTCAGTGCCACTAATCAGCGGCCGCATATTGCTAGATTTAGAAAGAAAGAAATCCTTGAGTTCAGTTGTGAGAATACCTGAAGAGCATGAAAACAGTGGCTGGCATCAAGAAGATCTCATTACAGGCGATAAACTTCAGGATGTTCTGCTGATTGGATGTTAGTTTGTCCAGGAGGTTTCGAATGAACATCATGCTGTTTGGGCCCATGGACTAAAAAAAAACATAAAAAGTCACAAAGTGAAAATCAAAGATTTGGCAAATCAAAATTTTCAAAGGAGCAGAGTTTACAAGAAGTAAAAGGTAGTGGAAAACACATTTGCAATCATTAGCTCTGAGATCTCTGGGTTGTGTCTTAATGGTACATTGCACTTTCATAGTACCATTTAACTATAGCAGTTCTATGAAGTTCTTTACCGTATGTTTCTCATTTACCTGATCACAAACATACAGTAGCACCTTACACGGCTGCTCTGCTGCTATTGCCCCACTGCTGGTTACATGAGCAGATTGTCAAAACACCATTTGGCTGGTACTAATGTCCCAATTTCTGTCTAAATAATGTTCAAACTGCTTTCAGACAAAATTTTTAATAAGTCAAGGTAGTGACTCATACTTACATCAAGGACTTTCTTTGTGTAGGTAGTTGCATGAAGCAAGGAAAAGAGAAAAACTGGAAAGATGCTCACTGGACATGAAGGTTAAGGATCAACATAAAAAGACAACTTCCTCACAAAATAATATAGTAGTAGGGGAACAGAATTGTGACTAAGAAAAAAAACTACACGTTTTACTTCTAATAGGCAATTTATGCTTCTGCGGGAAACTGACATAGTGGCTAAGTCGTAACCGCAGACCCCTCTGAAAACATGCGGCGTAACCTACTGTTTAACCTGACGTGCACCTCCCTAGAAATGTAACTACACGTCACGTCGACACAGCCTGTAACTATTGTGATTGTCCTGTTCAGTACCGTCGATTCCTCCTGTGCATTTCCGGCTACTTTTTCGCTTCAATTTTTTAATTTATCAGTGAGAGAATAATGATCATCCCCTCCAATATAAAGAATAATAATCACAGCATCAGTATAAGGACTCACAAATATCAGCAAATTCCTGAAGGGAGATTGCCGAAACTATTTGAATGGACGTGAGGGAATGTACAAAAAAGTGGAAAAACTAGAAGGACAAATATGTTTGCCTCCGAAATAAACTGACTACAACAAAGAGCGGGGACCGAGGAGGGAAAAAAGTCCCAGGATTTTATTCATTTCTACCGTGGCAGCACTGCATGTAAAACACCGGGACACGACCACAAGGTAGATTATGCAGACACATAATGCACCACGCACAAGCATAAATGCCGGCACGTTACGTTGTAAGATCTGCAAAGATTCACCACAGATGTCTAAATCACACTTAAGACTTAAGTAATCTGTAATATTATAGTTTTTGAATCCTATTGGATGCTTCTAAAAAAAAAATTCCTTTGAGGAACCCAAATAGACTGTCTTTGGAAAAACATTGTAACAGTAAGTAAATAATAAATCTTGGAAAAAGCCTAAAAAGAATTGCAGGCTATCAACTGAAGAGGATTATACTGATTATACAAAGTAGAAAGCCACAAACAACTACAAATTGTGCAGCTGTAGCAATGAAGCAGTGTTTCTTTATCATTTAAACCTAAAGACATACAATGTATGTGGCAATGCTGTCTTCTCCATTTTGGCTTCCAGAGTTATGTAAAGACTATTATCTATTTGTTTTTCCCTGTATTCTGTGTGAAAGGATACTTGTGATGGGGTGGGAGTTAACCAAGATGAGTGAGTAGAGCAGGTAATGGCAGCTGTCCTCCTGCAGAGCCTGGGCCAGGAAAGCTCTGCTCAGCTGAAAGTGTGGGAGTCTCTGGTGTAAGCGAAGAGCACTGGTGAGAGCATTCGCTAACAAGGCTCGCTGATAGAAGTTAGCTGCTGCATAGGGTCTGAAATATATAAGCAGTGACAAATACTCTAATATCTATTTAGGCTGGATTACAGTTACTTTTCAAGATAATTAGCATTTGTACAGGTAGGTGGTTTTCCACAGTGAACTCACCCCAAAACTGGCAGAATGAACATCACAGAGCAGTAGACGGTGAAGAGTCGTGACAACCACATTGCAGTTTCCAGCTTGTTGCTCGTTAGAAATTGCTGCAGAGAAAACGTATATTTGTGAGTTTTAAAAACACCAAGACACTTATTGTTAAACCTAATCAACCCCTTGTGGTATAACAGCATAGGTGAAGGATATCATCTGCCTTTCCCCATGTATAATAGTAGCTGATTTATTGACTTTAAACCACCACTCAGGTTCTCTCAGTAGCCTGCATAATTCAGCCAAACCAATAAAACAACTTAATGCAATTTACAAGTTAATTTTACCACCCTGCCTTTAAAAAGTCAGGAGGCAGCTGGAACTCATCCTCCTGCTTCAGCTGATGTTACTGAAGTTAATGATTGGTAGCACATGTCATCCAACCCTTACATTCAACACTGAAATATATTTCATACATTTCCCTAATTTCCCCTTAACAACCCATATTTAATTTCTAAGTCATATATCCTCTTTCATAACATATACTTTCCCCAATCTTATTCCTGTTTTATTCTATAAAAGATCACTACCTTACTTTGGCTTTGTTTCTATTCTATTCTATGTAGCATTTCTGGAGCAAATGCCAAGATGTATTGTTTGTAGTCTTGGATACTGATGAAACAGATCCTGATTTTGAACAAAACAAACTAAAACATATTTTAGGATGAAGACTGAAAAGATAACCACACACTTCTGAGTGTCACAAAATTACAAATGTGGGATAAAATAATATTAATTGCATGTAAAAAAAAAATAAAAATAAAAATAAAAGAATCTAGGGCCAAAGCACTGAAATATATAGTAGCTGTGAGGAAAAAAAAAAAGAGAAGTTCAGTATCAACTAGGCCTAGCACTTCCAAATTGTAGGGGGCTCAAGACATCCTAAATCTTAGCCAACATGTCCCCAGTTTTGCTTTCTCCAGAATTTCAGATAAAAATTCTTGATGAAACCCTAAATCCAAATTAAGGGATTGTTTTCCTTTTTTTTTGACCAGTATGTGTATGTAAAATCAGTAGAGTGCACCTTAAAGAGCAGTAATGCTGAAAAATGTAAACTAAGGAGTTAAAACAGCCAACTTACCACAGGCCCCAGCTGAGGCGGAGGGCTTCGTTGGTCTGCATCAGCCATCTTTGGGGGTGTGGGTTTCTCTGTTGGAAGAAGAAAGTCAAGTTATGAAACAACACTAGCTGTATTTACATGTACAATGCAATTTTAGGCCACCGTTTACATGTGATATGAGTTTAATGCTGTCTAGCATTTACATGTACTACACATAATCACAACAGGGTGACATGAGCATAAGTGATTAAAATGTCACACCTTTGCCTTACTCAAGGTTGATTTTATCTCTCTGTCATGTGTTTAATCAGCTCCCTGAAGAGAATGTCTATCATCTGTCCAGTGCAATAGTTGTCACTGCTGTGCTGCCATTTTTAGAAAAAAGTGAAATATTTACTTGACTTAGGCCTGTTTATTCTAAAGACAGTGTTTATATGAGACATAAATATTGTTCTGTTTGGACTTTTAAACCAGTTATAACTGGAAAAATCAAGCACCATAAACATAACCATTGAGAAATTATACCACCAAGAGTCAGCACTACCCTATAGTTGCAGTAAAATATAAACCTTCCACTTGTCATCTGTCAATTTTTCTACAGGAATCTCATTTAAAAAAACTATTATCATTAGTCTTACTGATTTTAAAGCTAAAATAATTTATAATATTAATATTTTGAGTTTTTCAAGCTGAAAAAGCCAGTAGCTTTCTTGTTTCACTTTCTATGATTTTTTCCCCGTCCTATGTTATTTTAAAAATGGCTTTATTTAGATTTCGGACTGTTGAACAAAAAAAAAAAACAAGATCATTTATAGATGTTACATTTGGCTTTGTTAACATCTTGGTTACTTTGTCACCATATTCTGATAAATTTTAACGTCCACGCAGATTGTGGATTCATGAATTAACTGATGCTGGAGAGATGAACACTTGGTTTAACTATTCACTAGCTTAAAATCAGGTCGATCGAATCGTTTTACCTTCATAAGGATAAACTGCATATGAATGGGAAACAGGGGAGCTAATAACGATTACCATTACGGTTATCATTTCCTCTGCTCTAAGTGGAAGATGTACCGATAGCTAGCTCGCGAATGCGCTAGTTTAAGTAGGTAATGACTTGTTAATAACAGAGACCATGACGCCGAATGGTTCAAATACCCAGTTTCTGCTGCTAAAATTGAGACTGATGACTGTACACTCTTACAAAGCAGCCCTGAGTGTATTTTCTTAGTGCTAACGTAGCTTAGCAGCAAGTGTGTCTAGAATATTCTGTTACCATCGTTACTAGCATGTCAGCTAACGACTGCTACCTAGCTCGTGCGTGGATGTTACCATGATTACGCTGTCAACGTTAGCTCGTTCGGCTGTTTAAAGAAGACTTTACAGAATTAATACCTCTGGTTGATGTTGTATATGGTAACAATTAAAGCATTCATCTTACCAGTGCTACAGCGTCGAACTAATACGTGGCGTGCTACCCGGTTAATGTGACAGGCAGCTGCTTGAACTACTCTAGTAAATGATCAGCTGACCTTCTGGCGCAAGACGGGAAGTAAGCTACTTCTCGCGATATGTCCCCTCTAGTGGACGAAAGATAAAATACCACAACCGAGACCCATGATTATCTGGTAGTTAAGGTGTGGTAAAACACTGTAGTTAACTGAAATAAAATAAAAAATAGACTTTTGAAAACAACAACAACAACAACAACAACGAACTGAATTGATTTTGTAAACTTACAAAAATACGTAAAATAATAGACCTATAAAAAATACAGAGGAAACGTCCTTGTGTGTCAGCTTGGTAATAGTTGTCAACACAACCTGCCTAATGAGGCTTTGGTGCATTATGTTTTTTGAGACTGGTATGTATGACTGTCAAGTGGTTAAATTTTGCTCCTGACAAATACCCTCCACATTAGGGTATAATTAACAAAAAGACTAAAACTAACATTGAAACTAATGAAAACTAAACTAAAATTAAACATTCTTTAAACATGAAAAACTGAACTGGAACGACCAAATCCAGTCTGGAAACTAACCAAAACTAAACTATATTGAAAACCTAAACTCAAAATGAAATAACAATAAAAAGGAAATAGAAAATAGAAAACTATAATAACTCTGCTGTGAGCATTTTTTAACGCGTTTACATATAACACAGGCTTCACATACATCATGACAAAATAACCAAACACACAACTTAAAAAAAAAAAAAAAAAAAAAAAGCAATTTTAAAAAAAAAAAAAAAAAAAAAAAAAAAA
>VUQI01019998.1:0-15889 GCA_015106735.1 Paratilapia polleni | reverse complement strand
ATCTGGGAGTAACAGAACCATTTTGGGCGGCTGTGGCTCAGGAGGTAGAGCGAGTCGTCTACTAATCGGAAGGTCAGTGGTTCGATTCCTGGCTCCCCTAGTCTGCATGCTGAAGTATCCTTGGGCAAGATACTGAACCCCACGTTGCCCCCGATGCATTCATCGGAGTGTGAGTGTGTGTGTGTGAATGTTAGTAAGCACTTAAGTGTAGATAAAAGTGCTGTATGAATGTATGTGTGACTGGGTGAATGTGGCCTGTAGTATAAAGCGCTTTGAGTACACAGAAACTGAGTAGAAAAGCGCTATATAAGTACCAGTCCATTTACCATTTACCATTTACCATCAGCAAGCTGAAGACTGCAGGACTGGTCTCCACAAAGTAAATGACCTGTTTGAAAACAGGTTAGGCATCCCAGTGATGTAATTTCAGACGTCCGTGGTCAAACATGTATGGGTTGACACAAAGATCTCAAAAACAGTTATATTTTCTTACCCAAATCGGTGGCCAAGGATGGCCACCACCTTGGATTTTATTGAAAGAGTAATCAAAGATGGGTATTTTTGACAGTTTTTCTCTGCAGAAGAAGGGCACTCCTGTGGTTGTAGAAAGATGCCTGACTGTAGTCTGAGAACATGTTCTGTAGTCTCAGGAAACACAGTTTATGGCAGGGTGTGATGGGGAGTAACAGTGGAGGGTGGCGTGGTGCTGCGTGCTGGAGCATCCACATGAATGCAGGAGGAAAGTTTGCAGCAGAACAGCAGCTTCTGTCAGTGGTTTTACTGCTGAGGCTGATCGGTGTGTACAGTCCATTCCAGTCTTTAGGTAAATGTCAGATCCTCAGTGGAGTTTATGTAATTAATATCTGAAGTCCTTTGAATCTTTGTTGGAGGCTTTTGGCTTCAGACGTTTCTATGTGATGATTTCCTCACATGCAGCCAAAAGTATTTTTAACTGATTTTCCATCCTGAGTCCTGTCCTGGTTCCATACTGGCAGTCTTTTACCAATATGGAAAAATTAAAGGGCGAGCCAAAGCTGAAATGTTATTTTTTTTAAAACACACTGCCTCCAGCGCTCAAGCTGTCTCTGAAAAACCTCTCTAATAAATTTCAATTTTGGAGTCACAAATTATTGAAATATGTGAGAAACAGGAACTGAAGCTGGTAGTCTCAGTTCTCAGATAATAATTCAGAGCTGCCCTCCAGTTCAGTGTCTTATAAACTGCAGGATTCACGTTTTCCTGGGATGTCTGCAGGCTGGATTCTTCCTCCTGTTCGTTTGACAGGAAACAGTTTGTAGATTCTGGCTTTCTGATGTGTTTTCCAATATTTGATCTTAAACGTCTTCACACGTTTAACACTTATGTGTTCTGGTGCACTCTTACAAACATACCGTTTTCATTTTCTCTGTCTTTATAGTAGACAAAAAGATTTACAGCTAATATTTTGTGCAGCGATCTCAGTCGTTTTTGGAAATTTGCCCCCAAGCAACAGCAGCCTTCCAGTGACTGTAGAAATGATGACGGCAGAAAAAGAGGAAATCAGGTGACGTTTTAGAAAAACAGCCTGCATCAGGTGGAGGCCTAGGTATGGATGGGTCAACGAAACTTTAACAAGGGAGAGGGGCTTCCCTCATCGCAACAATTAATGTCCAGTAACTCACAGTTTGCATCAGTTTCCCAGAGGAACAGAAACTTTTTGAGGAACTCAGTTCAGCTTCCTGTGTTTTCACCATGAAGTCCCTGCTCGTCCCGTAGTACTTTAAGGCGGGTGGAGGAGCTTTCAGAGCACGGTACTAAATGTGTTGGATCGCCCAGCATCATTATACACCCAACATTTAGAAAACATCTTCAGCTGCCAACAGGTTGTGCTGTTTGTTACAGTGAATGATGATAAAAGCGTCTTTGGGAACTCTGAAAGGTGCCCTGAACGTTCCTGGTGCTCTTTAAGCCTTTTTCTTTTCACTGCGCTCTACTTCTTTTTCACTTTGTGGTACTTGTCGTGGTGCCTTTTGAGAAGCCGCTGACAGGTTTAAGAGCCGTTTATTAGCTAGTGTTACTAGCTGAAGTTTGGGTTGTTTCCATCCGAAGAAAATCATGGCCCCATCAGCCAATCACTGGTGAGTTTTTTGCAGTTGTCCATCCCGTAGACCGCTAAGGGCTCCAACCTTAGCCCCAGCAGTGTTACGGTGCCGTGTGGGTGCCAGGTTTTTGGCACTGGCACCAGAATCAAAGTTCCACCTTAAAGGCCACGATTTCCTGTGGTGGAAAACGACCTCAAGAGATACTGTGGTCAGTGAAATGAAACTGAAATCCAGGGTTTAATTCAGGGAATTTGAGACCTTTACAGATTTAATATGTTGGCAGAGTGCTGTGAAAACACAAATCACAAAGTCCTGAGAAACTTTGTCCTCTGGAAAGTTCCTGCACAGTAATTCTTGGTGTTTTGGTAAACCTGTTAACCTAAACACAATCTTTTTTTAAACCTTTGTGCCTAAACGTAACCGAAGTGTAACCAGAGTGCTGTCCTTTCACCGAACACGTGTTTTCAGCAGTGATCTGAACAGGAAGCCACAGACATCGTGGTCAGTGACCAGAAACCTTTTCTGTGTCCTTCTGGAAACAGTAAGCACGCTGTCATTTAATTTGGTCAATTTGTTGAGTTTTTCTGGCCTGACAAAATGAGCGGTGGAGCTGACTCGGTTTGTTTCTCCTCGTGGGGATCGACCGTGCTTTTGTTCCAGTTCTGTTCATTTTTCTTTCATCCCCGTTTAATTCTCCTGCTGAAGTGGAGCTTCGCTGTCTGTTTTCTGCTCTCGTGCCTCGTAGCTGCTGTGTTGATTATTGTGCTGGTCGTCTAAACTCAGCTGTGCCTCAGGGTCGATGGTGCTTTCCTTTATGTCCAGCCTGCAGACATCCTTGTAGCACAGAGACCGTGTCTGTGGGTTCAGTCCACATACAGCTCAGTTTGTCTCGGCCATCTTCCATTCAGCTCATGCGACTGAGTGGATGCCGAGCGCCACAGCAGACCATCCTTATGAGGACGTGTGTGTTAGGCGCTTAGCGTTTCCATTTGAAGTTCAGAGGTCTCCATAGAGACCAAAGATGGAAGCGTCAAGGAAGCAAACAGACTGAAAGTAAACTGTGGCTTGTCAAAGTCGGTGTTCAGTCATGTTGGTGGTGGCTTTGAGAGACCAGCTGTAAAGTATAATGAGCCAAAGTAAAACTCTTTCAAAAGTAGGAAAACCAAAATTAAAAGATGCCACACTAACAAATCTGTTGACCAGTAATCAGCCTCTGGAACAGAGCCTGGCTCCACTGCATTGGTTTCTGAATCTTTATTCAACATTTCCCACAATGCCTGGACTTTAGCTGGCACATACCACAATCACTACAGAGTTATCAGACCAAACATGAAGTCTGCACCTAAACCTAACCGAGTAGTTTTTAGTGCCTAAATCTAACCGAGGAGTTTGTAGGAGCTAAATCCAACCACTGAGTAAAAATGAAAGGAAACTGAAAGTTTTAAAAAGAGGAATAAAGTTAAAAACACAGAAGCCCAGATGGGATCCGACCTGTGGCTCATTCCACCGCCATCTCTCCAACCTCACAACAGTTGTCAGCCACGTCGCCACATCCGGTGCATCGAGGACTGCCGCAGCTCGACTTTGGATGGGCTGTTTTTCTGACTTCGTTCCTCCACCTCTGAACAAAACCTTTTACCCTCAAGTGCCTGTAGCAGCATTTTGAGCACCCGTAAATGCTCTGCGACCCACAGGAGACCAAACCCTGAGTCAGATGATCCAATTTCATGGCACCTGTACTACACCGTTTAACATAGTGTGACAGCATGAATTCACCCTGCAGCCCTCCATCAGGTGAATGAAGCTGCAAACTACTTCCTGTCAGCACTTTCAAAGTCCCTTTCTAAATAGCTGCGATGTCAGCGTGCACATTTGGAGTCGGTCTGAATCCTCTGTGGAGAGCCGGCAGCACAGATGGAGTTACATCTGAAAAGCAGACAGATAAAGATAGAAAAGGATCCAGAGGCATGTAATGCTGCCGCTCACCGTGTCCCTGTGGATGCTGTATATCACCTCATGCATGCTGTTCTGAATTTGGTTTCTGAATGGTGTCTTTTCTCCAAAACCCATGAATACAGCTATCATTTTCCAGCCCGTTTATAGGAAGCAGACGTGTAGAGGCGTCCGGCGTCGCAGGACATCGATATGATAATAAATCATCTGCACACTTTAATGATCACGATAAACAAGCCTGTGTATGCACATGGATGCTTATTTGTGGCTTTGCACGTGTACATTTCAGGGGAAATGATAATGATGATTTCCCCAACACCGAAAAGAGTTTTCTTCCTCCTTGCTGAGTGATAAGATCTGATTGGCTCTCCCACCCAGGCAACGGGAGGAGATATGCTAATGAACCGCTGACAAAGAGGCTGATGGAAGACGGCGATAAATGCTGCCGTGTGTGCGTTTGAGGACAAATAAGTGTGCATCTTTGTCATCATCACCGCTCTGCATTTCAATGATTGCGGAGCTCCTCGGGAGGCTGAAACATCGAGGAGCTGCTGCTTCCTTTAACGATCTCCTAGAAACACTCATGAATAATGCAAACATCACGTTTGATTTTATATTCTGACCATCAGCTTTAATTATTTACAGTTTGTTTCTGACAAATCTGTTTTTTCCACTCACTTTGACAGACATCTTAAAATAGCCACGAGCCTGTGGAAACACTCACTGTAATTCAGCCGTTAATGCAACCTTTTGTGAAACCCTTTGAATTAAAGCTGAAAGAGCGCACTTTAATCACGTTAACATCTGCAGCTCAGACCCACTGTGGTGGAGGAGAGAAGCAAAATTACAAAAACACCGAGTGCTGCTGCAGTGAGCGCACCATGGGAAAAGTTTTCCATGTCAGCCTGAAATCTGGTTCACTGTTGGACCAGTAACATTACCAGTAATGTTACTGGTCCAGGAGTATAGTACTTGTATGCAGACTCTGGGTATTTCACGTTATTCTGGGTTTATTCTGGGTTTATTCTGTGCTTTTTGTTGTCTGCATGACTTGAATTTCTTTCCTTTCTTACTTACAGTGGCTCCTCCTCAGTATTACGATTAATACCACATCTGTGGCCTGTACTACGAAGCAGGTTTTGGGCTTTAGTGAGGTTTAACCCCGGGTTTCCAGTGGTTCACATGTTAACGGGGTGCACTGCCATGTCTGAGAAACAAATCAGTGCTTATACAAGCCCCGCCTACTGACCAGTCAGTTCCATCCTGCCAGAACAGCTGGAGGAGGAGGTCTGGTGTCTCTGCTCAGACTGCTGTCCCCGTGATAGAAGTCATTCGTCCCCTGGTCTTCCTGGCTTCGTGTTCAGGTTTCAAAAGCACAGCCTGGCTCATACGAGTCATTAAAAACAAGCTGACCTGAACAGCAGTTACTTTTACAGAAACGCAGGCAGGAGAGAAGACTTCAGAACCCTCTCAGATAGCGTGGGTGTGTTGAACCTGGTCAGGAGGTTTGTTGTGAGCCAATCACAGATGCTGACGTCAGGCAGGTGAAAGAGAAAAACCACCTGTAACGGTAACCAGAGAGCTGGATCTGTTCCTAATGATGAAAATAAAGCAGCAGAGCAGTGAGTGTGTTTCTGATCTGATGCTTTCTCACAGTGAGCTCTTGTTTTGCAGGATGGAGGCCAGAAGTGCGTCTCCTCTGATGACTTCGAGTGCGAGGAGGTGAGCAGCTCTGACGAACCCCTCTGTGGGTTCAAAACCTTAAAAACCGACGGTGGAGGTAACGAGCTTTGTAAAACTGAATGCATTCATAACATGGAGGGGTTTCCGTCTCGCCATCACGCACGCCAGCTGATGTGGTTCAGGTTGTTTATAAGAGGCTGACATGCATCATCAAATCAGACAAGCAGGAAAACTTCACAACAGATCATTTTTATCATCTAGAAACAGACAGGTCGGACATGTCCACGTTTGTTTTGACAGTTTACAGTCGATTTCACTCCATCATCAGCCGGTCCTTCTGCCCGTTTCAGTCTTTCTTCATACAAACTGGTTCATGCAGGTTAGTTCCATTCAAAGTGACGTTCATGGGGCACAAACGCGTTTTCGTCATGTTTCTGGGAGAAGGTGTCAGATTCAGTTCTGTGTCAAAACAGGAACTTCCATCTGTGTGGAAGGAGCAGCTGGTTGAAGGCTGCTGCTCGCTTCACGCCCCAAATCAAAATGGAGGATGCTGTGACGCCCCTAATACTCAAAGAAAGGCGTTTTACTGCAATAGAAACCTGTTTAAAAAAAAAAAAAAGAAAGAAGAAAATCTAAAAATAGAACTGTATCTATTGTCTCAAGCTCTTCTGTCAAAAACAGGATGAAAACGTCCCGAGCCCCGAGACAGGAAGTCCAAGATGTTCCCTGAGGGTGTGCCTGAGATGACCTTATAAGGACATCCCCTCCCTTTATGACATCATACAGGTCCAAGAACAGAAAAGCAGAGATAAACTGAGTGTTCAGAGCGGTGTGCAGCCTGAGCTTTCAGCTCACAGAGATTACTGCACACACTGAGCTCATTATTACAAACTCCATGTTTAATATGGACATCCAGCTCTGGAACAGGAGCCATGTGACAGGAAGTGAGGAGAAGCCGAGTCAGAGTCACAGAGGAGGATTTAGGGCGGGGCTACCTGTGATTGGCTAGTCACCCGTATGGCCACGCAGTATCTTTTCTCAGATCCATCGTGTTTTAGAATCGGTCTCTGGCAGGAACAGGCGGTCGGTGGGTATGTTGTATGTATTTAGTCTGTAAATTTGCACATGGATTCCTCTCAGTTTAACAGCTGGCAGATTAAAAAGGGAGTCGTAAAAGTTGGAGTCTGAGTCTCTCCCTCTCTGAAACTTCTGCACCATCCAACCTGTGGCAGGTTCAGTAAATATCCTCCATCTGTTTTCAGTGCAGGCAGGTTAAAGATCCACAGCTGAGCAGCTTAGTGCGTGTTAGAAAAAGAAAGCAGGTTCCTCCTTCCAATAAGCTGCTCTCTATTAATACTTGATGAGTTGGAGCTAAGTAATATCTTCATCAGCGACCCCGTGTTGGAGAGAGGAGAGTCACATGACATGCGATGAAGAACATGGGGGCAGTTTGTTAAATTTATTGGCATGTTATTGCCAAACCTGAAGCTCAGGTTGAACTTCAGCATAAAATATGTAGGAACAGGAAAGCACACAGAGGTACCAGAACGCTGCGAAGAAAAGCAGCAGCTCCGCTTCGCTGGTTATTTGTTTGTGAAACATTTAGAGAGCCAAAGAACTAATCACCTGCTTAAACTCAGCACATTAAGCAAAACAATTAGCTAATGAAGACTCAAATATTTAGCACCAAATAAAACCTCTTCCTTTCAGAGCAGCTCTGTGACTCAGTTTACCTCCCAGCAGGCACCTCTCCTGTTCTGTCCTCCACACGCCATCTGTGCTGGGGGTGGTGACCACGCTGCTGCACAATATTTCACCTCCTGCAAAAAGAACCACAACAAAAATAAAACTGGAGGAATGTTACAGGCTCTGTTACGTGACAGCACAGCGTTTTACTCGCTGCGTTTTCCACTTCAGTCAAAGGCCAAACGGTAAGAGTGAAGGAGCTGGAATGAAGTTACAGATATGCACCACAGCAAGAAATTAATTATTGATAGAGAAGCAAGATTTTGACTAATTCGAAATTATTTGTATATCTTTAATTAGGATTACTGAGTCAGCCTGAAACTAAAACCCTGCGACACTGAAGAATGGATAGTTTAAATTCACCTCGTCAACTGTTGCCACTGATTTCTGTTCAAACTCCGTTTCAGTTTCAGGTGTCTCTGACAGTTTGCTTTTCCACCAGTCAAAGTTACATTGTGCAAATGGTGACACGGCAAAACCGAGTTATAGCTGGAAGTCAGTGGTAAGAGATGACCAACATCCTCACTAGTAAGAAATTAATTACTGATATCTATAACCGGCATTTTGACCAATGAGAAATGAGCTGTGCGTATCTTTCATTCAAAGTTACGTTACAAACGCCGCCCGTTTTTATACCACAGCAAAACAAGATGTTTGGAAATGAGTCTGAAACGAAGTCAGTGGTAAGAGTTGATGGTAATTAAGCTTCAGATGACTGCAACTGACAATTCAAACAGTAAGAAATGAATTATTGATTGATTGATAAGAATTCACATTTTTCTAACAGCAAAATTGACTTTTAGGTATCTGAAACTGAGTTTGAATAGAAGTCAGCAGTTAGAGCTGAACAGTTATAGGTTTCAGATATCTACAACAGACAGTCGAATAGTAAGAAATGAATTATAGGTATCAAAAATTAAGAGTATTAGTACTGAGAAATCAAATATTGATATGTTTAATTAGAACAGCAACTGGTCACAGTGACTTTATGGACATACAGACTTGGGATTGTGACTAGTAGCTGATACCTACAGCGCCTGTTACAGCGACTGATTACGTGGTAAAAACATTTCTATTAAGACCGTCTCTGTTTCCTCTGAGACTCTGAAGGCCTTTCTGGAAATATTCTGTCATTTCCAGCTAAGAAGCAGCTCCATTTGGTAGAAGATTTTCCAGGAAATTACAGCACCAGGTAAAATAACGCATTACAAAACAGTTGTCCACTAACACTTGTGCCTCTCCCTCCCTCTCTGCTCAGGCCCTGTTGGCTCAGGGCTCGATAGACTCTCAGGACTCTGCAGGGCCCAAAAGCAGCAGCCGGCCATCAGCTCCACTCCTCCACCTCCTCTCTGTGACTGTGTCCGCTCTGCCAGCGTTTCTACTCTACGTCTCATAAATGTGAACTAGCATACACATATACATGCCCCCACACACACACACAGACACACACACACCTAAATGTCAACCAACAGACATTCAAACATCAACAACTGCCTTTCGGAGGAGGGAAGTTATTCTGCAGGACTTTGGGATTAGCCATCTCTCTGCACCACACACACACACACCATGAGGGAGAAGACTGGAGGAAGTGTGTGAGAGAGAGGGTGAGAATAAGAGAGGCAGACAGAGAGACTCTTGGGATTTGGGATCACATTGACTTCATTTCCAAAGCTCCGTGTCTGCAGGGTTTGTGTGCTTTTTGTGCAGCCCGGCTCGGACTCACCGCCTCCAGCTTTTTTGGATCCGAGACAGCTGGGCTCAAAAACACAGGGACTTTGGCTCAAGCTCGAAACCGCGCACACACACACACACACACACACGGACAACAAGTCTTAAAGTTGGCAGCGTGATGGTGAGAGAGACGACAGGGCTGGACAGATGGGACGGATCCTTCCACGGTGTTTGTCAGCTCAATTTATCACTCCCCTGGACCTCTCTTGTGGCAAGAAATCTATACTACATACATACAAACGCACAAACGCGCACACACACACACACACGTACACACCGTCACCCTCCCCTTAGACCTCGTTAGCGGGCAAACAGGGTCCCCACAAGGACACAAACACTCATGCTGTACACCAGTGTGCTTTCGCAGGTCTTTCTCTCCATTTTGTTGTTAACATTCTGTAAAAACTTCATTTAATGTGGAAAATGAAAAAAAGTGTATATTTCACATACGTAAGTGTATAGTTGTGTGAGTGAGTGTGTGTGTGTGTGTGTGTGTGGCTGAATGTGGATGTATCGGTGTATGGAAGCAAACAAAGGAAAGGAGGACTTGAATCTTAGATCAGCTGTACAGGACACGGTAAAATGTGATCAACCTCTGAAAGATCGCCCACGGCGATGTGTGCGTAGTCTGACTTCAAGTCGTTTTGATCTCTTAACATGTTGGTGCCATTTTAGAAAACTTGATTTTAGAGCTGCATCGATTAGACACAGCTTCCATAAATCCTTTAGATTATTCCCAAAACACCCAAATACTAATTTCACTTTCTTAAATTTAGGATTTTTTTTCCTTCTCTTCTTTGGCTTAATTGCTTGCCAGTGTGTTACCGACAAAAGCTGCAACTGATAACATCTCATCAGACCACTGTGCCCATTGCCCATTTTACACTTTAAACCTTTAAAAAGCTTTAAAGAGAGAGCTGCTACAATATGCTGCAGTCACAGCAGGGAAAACAGCAGCTGGAGACCGCAGCATGACAAAATTATTGCAACCATGTCCAATGAACTTGCAGTCTCGTTCCCTTTGAAGTGGTTGCTTCAAAGACGGGGACCAGGTCTGCGACCACTTGCAGTCAGTTGTCGTCTTCGAAGTCAATTTGGTGCATCGAGAAGGCGACAAGGCAGAGTCAGTCTGCTATTGAATGCAGTCAAGTTGGCAAGTACATGCAATCTAGTACGGCAAAAATCACAAATCTCACAGTCCAGCCAGAACCTCAGATTTTAAACAGAAATTCAGAAATTATTCCACACATAGTGACGTAGTTGCTGCAGGACGGCAATTTAACTGCAAAGTGACATAGGCACTCGGCAGCCTTGTTTTATACAGGAATATAACCAGAATGCAACCAGTTGGCAACCAGTTGAGTCGAGTCCCCTTTTGCAAAGAGACGCGTCACAGACGAATTGCGCCCATCATCACACAGTGACTCAGATTGATTGCAACATGTTGGCAATCTGTCTGCATTTAGAAATTAGACAGTGATTATTTGCAAACCTTCACTAATCTGTCTGAGAGTGATTGCAGTCAGGTCTGAGATGGACTGCAATTGTTTGGAGACAGGTTGCCTCCCACCATCTGTGCAGTCACTTTGCAATTGAAAGCAGCACCCAGAGGTTGAGGGTGTTGCATGCTCAACCTCTGGGTGACCAATTGGTCACTGCAACTTGCGATCGGTCTCTTAATAGCAAAAAAATTCAGTGCAATCACCAGGCAACCACCAATTTTTACTGGTTGCGAAGAGGTTTCTGTTCTGTTTTTACTCTATGACTGAGCCCGTCCTGATAAAAATCCCAGTTTTCGTGCAGTGTTCAGTGGTGGTCGTTCCGTCATAGTTTTCCAGGTTAAAACAGGAACAAAACTCCTGGAGGAGCAGCAGAGGCTTAATCCACTCGACTCTCAGCTGTGACACAGTTTGAGACTCATCTTTTGGACTAAACTTTCATTACTGAAGTTTTCGTTTGTTTTCACATCCCGTTGGTAAGTGTAAGCATTGAAAGTACTCCGTTAGGAAAACATCTCAGTTTAGGTAAAAGTGCACACTTTGCAACACAAATCACATGATACAAAGCTACATTTGCAACAGTAGATTTTAGTTGCACTTCTTCACACAAGCACTAGATGTTGAAATGGACATTAAATAGTGGAACGGGATGGGAATACGCCTACTTCCCAATATGTATGACTGATACCAGCTGATATGATCCATGCAGGGGGCTGAAAAAAGTCTGAATTATTTCAAATATCCTGTTTTGAACCCGATACCTGAACCGCTGGCACGTCTTTTAGTGATGTACAGCTACTGAATTTCCTCACAGTCTCTTGATTATTACAAGCTGTGACAGAGTCATCATAAGCAGTGACTTCAGCCACCCATCAACACAAATGACCCCACAGCTGTAGAGTTTGCAGCCCTGCCCGACAGCCTCAGTCTCAGGCAGCATGATGGTGACACACCAGCAGCTGACAGTGTTATCAGCATCCAGCATCTCTGCCTGCTGCTGCATGCTTCATGATACAGAGAAATAAAACAGCTGACACATTAAACAGCAAGTTGACCTCTTAGCTCAGTGGTTTTCCAATGTATTGTGTCCAAGATGCAGCAAAGAGCCAAAATTTAAGGCACACCTGTATTCATATCTGCACAAATTATCCTCTTTCCTAGCAGTTTTTTTGGTAGTTTTGTCAGACGAAGGTATGTTTAACAGCACATTTGGTTTGGACCTAGCATAAAACTCGTTTTTGGTGTTTTTATGTTGCTGCTCCACTAACACATAATTTATCACCATCGTCTTTTCAGATACTTTCACACAATCAGTGGTGTCTGTTTCAGAGCCAGATGCTTCTGTTCTGAAGTAGGCCATTTTATTTAAGAGATGTTTGGTTTCCAAGTGTCGAGTTCAGTTCATTTGAACAGGTGATGCACTCGGGCTGAGAGCTGTTCACATCCCTGGACCAGCTGAAGTTTAAGGAAAGTCATTTTTCCCTTTTCTCTTGATGGTGAGTCATCTGCACTGGTGGTTAGTTGTTGTGTGCTCCAGCTGCGTGAATGGACCAGAGTACCCTTTGACACAAAGTTTTTGATTTGACTTGAGCCCCATTTTGATATGAAGCAGTTTGGTCACTGCACATCGCCTTGTAGCCGTCCACTGGCCATCCAGTTGTGTTGCTAACCATCGTAGGCCATCAGTGGTATTCGTCATGTCCATTGGTTGTGACTTCACTCGCTCAGAAATGAGAAAAGTTTAACTTTATGACTAGCCCGCCTCGAACAGCTAACTGGTATTTCCTCTATCGTCCCTATAAGCTGCTGGATTTCATGTCTCTGCTGGTTTCAACCCGTTTCTCCCTTTTAGACTTAAAATGCACAAAAATGTGCAAAACAGCTTCAGGGACCAACAAGTCAGTTTGTGAACTGATGGAAAATGCCACAAAAACTGGGCTGCAAAAATTCTAATATTCAACATCAGTCACCTCAACAAGCTTCATACTGTAAGGTAAAGATCCTACAATATGAGAGAGAGAACCCCAACAATCAGACTATCACCTGTGAGATGCACTTGGCGACAGTGGGATGAAGAACTCCCTTTTAACAGAAAGAGACCTCCAACAGAACCAGGATCAGGGAGGGTCAGCCATCTGAGGGGAGGGAGAAGAGAGAAAATACACAGCAGGCACTCTAATCATATAACAGCACTTCACTTTCTGTGTGAACAACATATCCAACAATCATCATCACTGAAAACACCAATAACTCTAGGAAACTGTTAACAGTGTCACTGTCACACACCCAGAGCTCAGAAAACTCTTCCACCAGATTAACTCTGGGTCTCAGAAAAATCGGTCCCCTTTAAACTTTAAACATGTTTACAGCCTGCTACAAAAACTGTTGGGTCTCTATCACTAATTTCCCCCTTCATAACAGCTGTATGGGGGGAGAATTATTAAAAAACAAAAACTCAACCTTTTGGATTTCATTCAGGATTAAAGTTTGCATTATTAGGGGCGTGACAGGATTGACAGGTGGATGTCGACTGGGTCGCTCGCCATCATTTACAGCTGTCCGTTCAGTTGTTTGTAACATTCAAATCATTTCCTCCTTTTTTTGCTTCCATAAATGTGTTTATTGTGTGTGTGAGAGTGTGTGGGTTTCTCAGTGTGTACGTTACCTCTGGCCACTCTGTGGGGTATTTTTTTATGTTTCATAGAAGCTACCAGGATGTGGAACATTAACTGTTGTGCTGCAAGCTGGCCTCCAGTTGAAGCTCGAGTTGGTCGTCACCCCGTGCCCTCCGTCAGCTGGAAGAAGACCAGAGATCAGTTTCACAGATGCTGGTGTGGCCTTATTTTACTCGGATCATTACTGCCCGCCAGAGGTCAGGAAAAGGTGTTACAGTGTCCAACACGGGTCTGTTATGCGATTGTCCAAATTAGTGAGATTGCTATTAAATTTGTTCTAAATATTCATGAGGATATTCAGAGGATCAGTCCTAATGATTGGAAGCCCCTCCAGCTTTAAACAGCACAGGAGGGCAAATTTGTTTTCATGGCTGAAGTTAATCAGATCATGCACCCCAGAAGATGAACTCAAATATTTATGATGAACCTGGTGTTTCTTTTGTGCCGTAATCTTTTACATCCCAGAAACGTATATTTATCCCTAAAGTTTCTCACTGGGATCATGCAGCTACCTTTTCTCTGCACCGCCAGGTTAACATGAACGAAATGTGGTTCTCATTGAGCTCGGTGATAACTCGATGCCCTACACACCTTCTTGATCCTGCAAGTGTTTCATTAGCTCTTCATTTGAATCTAACCAACTCTTTAAAACATTTTAAAATCAGCACAGTGTGAACATTCATGGTCCCCAGAGAAGGAATTCATTCCTCCACTGCCACAGCTTTCCTAAAATTTCAGAATTTATTGACTGTGCAGAACTTTTTCTTTGTTTCCTTCATGTTTTGAAGTGTTAAAATCTGATTTCCATAAATTTTCTTGTATGCATTCATGATCCCCAGAGGATGACCCCCAGCAGGTTTGTTGATCCTGTGAATGTGTCACTAGTGCCACCAATACAGAAACATTTGATTCTGAGCAACACTTTAATGAGAAGATATCTTAAAATCAGTAAACTACATATGTTCAATAGTCCTCAGAGGAAGAACTAAAACTTTTAGGGTATTCTGGGGAAAATATTTAAAATGTGTGGCAGAAATATCACTTCTGTTTTTATTTTATCTGCTTTTAATATCATAAAAGTACATCTTTGACATTTTTTATTTGTTACTTTCCCTCTGAATGTGGTCATTTATAAGGAATAACAGGGTATCATCAGTGAAAAGTGAAAACAAATGAAGGTGCAGGAACAAATTACTGACACAAGCGAGGAATTTAAGTTGTCCAACAACAGATCCCTGTGGAACACCACAGTATGTTTTATAACAAGACTATCATTTTCATTACTAATTGCACAACAAATTTTTATAAAGCAGTTTGTTAAGGCCATGATTTGATAATTGTTCAACCCCAAAAAACTTAAGGCTTAAGAGAAGTTCTGATGTTATAATGATGGTGAAGGTTACAGTATGTAGGAGCTGCTAGACACTGTATAGCTTTATGTTGTATGACCGTGTGGTGGGAAGGGGTAAAATGAGGACAAAGGTGACGGGGAGGAAGGTTGTAAATTTGCTGATCTATTTGTAAACTTTAACAGCGCTCAGCAGTGTAACTGAAATATGTGTCTGGAGATCAAATAAAAGTAACATCTGTAACAACAGCTGCCCACTTTTCTCTGTGTCCTCCTGCTTTTTGTCACTTTCCCTCACCTTCACTGTCAGGTTCTTCTTCTTCCTGAAGTGTCTCTGAATGTTGAACTCTGTCTAATTAGATACCACAGTCAGACATCTACGCTTGTCTTTATGGACACTGTGTTTTGCCTCTTAAGGTCACAAACATACGCCACAGGAATCCAATGTAAATGGCTACCCCTGTCCTGATGAACAGACTCAGTGTGGTCTTATGGTTCAGTGAAGGTTTCCATGGCCACGGTATCAAACAAACATGCTGGTTATGGAGAAATGTACTGCATGTGTACAGCCGTGCATGCAATGCCACTCTGTTGGCTCCATAAAACCTCTTTAGTCTTCTGTTGAAAAAGCATCATTTTCTCTTCAGAAACACTGAGCCAGTAGGGCCTTAATCTGTACATTCAGGCCCTCTGTGGGTGACTTTCAATTCAATTCAATTTTATTTATATAGCGCCAAATCACAACAGTCGCCTCAAGGCACTTTATATTTTAGGGTAAAGACCCTACAATATTAGACAGAAAACCCCAACAGTCAGACGACCCCCTATCAACAAGCACTTGGCAACAGTGGGAAGGAAAAACTCCCTTTTAACAGGAAGAAACCTCCGGCAGAACCAGGCTCAGGGAGGGGCAGCCATCTGCCACGACTGGATGGGGGTGAGGAGAAACAGAAGAGAGCAGAGGGAGACAGGACAAAAGACACACTATGGGAGAGAGAGAGAGTTTAATAATAACTAATGATTAAATGCAAGTGGTGTATAAACACATGGAGAGTGAAAGGAAGTGAGGAAGAGGAAGTGCTCAGTGCATCATGGGAAGCCCCCAGCAGCCTAAGCCTATTGCAGCTTAACTAAGGGATGGTTCAGGGTCACCTGATCCAGCCCTAACTATAA
>VUQI01019996.1:23090-57901 GCA_015106735.1 Paratilapia polleni | reverse complement strand
ACCATTTGCATTTAATCATTAGCTATTATTAACTCTGTCTCTCTCCCATAGGTGTGCCTTTTTTGTCCTGTCTCCCTCTGCTCTCTTCTGTTTCTCCTCACCCCCAACCGGTCGCGGCAGATGGCTGCCCCTCCCTGAGCCTGGTTCTGCCGGAGGTTTCTTCCTGTTAAAAGGGAGTTTTTCCTTCCCACTGTTGCCAAGTGCTTGCTCATAGGGGGTTGTCTGATTGTTGGGGTTTTCTGTCTAATATTGTGGGGTCTTTACCCTAAAATATAAAGCGCCTTGAGGCGACTGTTGTTGTGATTTGGCGCTATATAAATCAAATTGTATTGAATTGAATTGAATTGAAAATCAAGATGCCAACAAATTATGGTAACACCAAAAGCTCCAAAATGGGGCATCGAAAACCACAGGTGAGCTCACAATGGCTACTTCCATCTTTTATTTAGACTTGATGTTGTTAGAGTGCTGTAGCATAAATCTTTCACTGAAAACATGTTTTTTCCAGCTTCATTCCAGATAAAGTTAAGGCTTTATCACTCATCCTCAAAAATCCTTATAAAACACCTCAAAAATCCGCTTTACTGTAAGTCTGCACAACAGATTCTGTCATTTTCTGTTCATGAATAATGTGCAGGCTAAAATATCTCACTGTGACCAGTGTTTAATTATCACATACTGAGAATTTGCGGAGCTCAGGTGCTGTCAGGACACCAAAAACACAGCTGGGAGTCTGAGGCATATGAGCTGACTGAAAGCACATTTTCACAACAGCATGACACCAAGGATCACTGAAGAATCAGAGAAATGAAGATTAATAACAACTGCTCTTGTGGGAAATAAATAATGTTTTCACCAAATCAGCTGACTCATAAGGGATTTAAGATTTGCTTTGCTAACAAAATAGAGATTTATAGACAATAAAAATAAATGTATGCATAATGATACAAGTGTTTGGTAAAAGCTGAAATCAGCATTGCAGAATGACTAAAAAGCCAAATCAAAGATCAGATAAAAAATAAATTATTTAAAAGCCTTGTAGTGAAAATGGTAATGCAATATAATAAGAGACAGTATATAAAATATAATTATTTGGAGTAACAGCTTATTATATCTGTTGTTGGTCTTCAAGTATCTTCAAAACACAGTGGTTTCTTTTTTGTTTGTTATTCAGACTTTAAATAATAAATAATCCCTAAATATGTACATATATTTTTGATGCAACAACAGCAAGCAAAACGATTTTCTCTGGATTCAGGGCTAAATCTACAACCTTGACTGTGTCTAAAATTACCTGAAGGAAAGTATGGCTTCAGATTTCTTCTTTCACAGTCAGAAGTCTAAATCGGTGGGTTCATTCGGTGACAAAAAGATAATGCTGAGTTCTGTTATCAACAGAAAGTTTGCGTAAGCATTTTTGGAGCATACTAAGAGATCTAACTTTGCCTGCAGTGTCATTGAGATACCCTCAGACAGGCAATCATAGATGTAAATCTATTAAATGAGACAACAAAGTGAAAGAGATAACAGAAACCAGCACAGTGGTCAGAAAAATATCAGCTAGCGGCAAGATTACATTTTGTTTGTTTGTTATATACTGGAGCATGTACTGTAGTTACAAGACCTGATTTATGAGAAAGGAGATACTTATGCATAGCTCTGTTAAGGTCCCAGCACAGCATTTCAGGTTGAGGTTTCAGGATGAGATCTGGACTTTGACTGGGTCATTGCAGCACCTTGATTCTTTTCTTTTTCAGGCATTCTGCTGTAGATTTGTTGGTGTGCTTGGGATCATTGTCCTCTTGCATGATGCAATTTGGGCCAGCTTTTAGCTGTCGGACAGATTGCCTTGGAATTTGGCTCTAGAATAGTTTGCTATACAGAGGAGTTCATGGTGGACTCAATGACTAAAAGGTGCCCAGGACCTGTGGCTGCAAAATGAGCCCAAATCATCACCCCTCCACCACCGTGCTGGTATGAGGTGTTTGTGCTGATATGTTGTGTTTGGTTTTCACCAAATATGGTGCTATGCATTAGTTTTTCACAGGACTGCATAGAGTCCTATGAAAACTTTCTTTTTCACATGTCTGCATACTGTTTATTATTTTAACTTTAGAGTAGTGCTGAAATTTTGGCGATTCATTCACTTATCCAGTTCAGGGTTGCAGGAGGGCTGGAACCTATCCCAGCTGTCATGGGCGAGAGGCAGGGTACCCCCTAAACAGGTCACCAATCTGTCATAGAGCTAACACAGAGAGACAGACAACCATTCATGCTCACATTTACACCTATGGCCAATTTAGCATCAACAATCAACCTAACCCCCTGCATGTCTTCAGAAGAAACCGGAGTATCCGGAGAGAACCCACCAGGCATGAGGAGAACACACAAACTCCACACAGAAAGGTCCCAGCCTCAATTCAAATACAGGACCCTCTTGCTGTGAGGGGACAGTGCTAACCACCAACCTTACTTAAGGTTAAGTAAAGATGTGAATATTTATTCCACAACTAAGGTAAATGTCTGACTCAAACATATAGATCAGTGCATCCAATAGATGTAAAAAGCCCTTCAACTAAAGTATCCTACTTGTCATTTAGTTTGCTCTTATTATGTGAAACGACCCTTGTAAGCATGAAAGCACATATGGGTTGTTTCCTTTTAAAGGAGTCCACATTAGGCGGTAGGTCAGGTAAAAGAGAAACAAGCACACCCAACTTTGACTAGGAGAACAGAATTAAATTTTCATCAAAGAACCAAAATTTTTAGTTTCACTTGCATATTTTGTTTTCACTTGTGGTTTTGTAAGGTTTAGGCACCAAAAGTACTTGGTTAGATTTAAGAAGAAAGATCATGGTTTGGGTTAGAAACAGACCCTTTCACAAATTTCAACTTATGTTAGTAAGCTCTATTTTACGGGATCCAGGGTGCCAAGTTCTGCGCTTCTAGGGTGACAACACCGACGCGCATAGTCATATAGCTCTGCATAAAAGACCTAAATGACTATTATCTGGGGGAGCACAGTGTCAGTAGTTGACAAGATATTTTGCTTTGTACCAGTGAACAGACAGACAGGCTGACATTGCCCTCCCTCTAATTTTGTCTAGGTGAGACTGCACTCTTATACTGTACAAGGCAGAGGTGAGAGAAGAACAGTGCTGTTCACAGAGGCATCTTGACAGTGTTCCTGAATGGCTAACGCTGCAAATTAAGCACAAATTAAAAATTATGATAATAATAATAACTTTGACATTCAACCATCATGAATGTATAATACCACTCCACAAAGCCTGAGAGAGGAAAATGAGTCATACCTTGGCCCACCATTAGCTCAGTGTGGCGACTTAATACCTTTGTACATTCTGATTTAACAGCATGAGTTATGCTGTTAACTAAAAGGTTTAATTAATATATTAATGCCAGGGAGGGTGGGTTACATGAGGGAACACAAAACAATTAAGTAACCATGAAAAGCGTGTGAGCCAACCTATTGTTAATCAGGCATGTGTTTGTGGATGACCCCATTGATGTCTGCAGTTGTGAGACCTGACACGGCAAAATGCAATTACGCAGTATGCCACGGTCAGAGCACACACAAATAGTGTGTATGCAAAGTGCTGAACAGGAGGCAGAAGAATAGAGTGGCTCCATGCCTACTTGCATTGAAGTAAACAGAAAGAAGACAACTGTTCTGTATTCTGTGCATCAAGGCTGAAGCTGGTTAGTTTTGTAGCCTAAAATAGAAATTACTCTTTGTGGACCTGCACTCCAGCAGACCGAGCACACCGTTGGGCAGCAAAGCCCATGCACTGTTTAAAAGATAAAGCTGATGTTCTATTATTTTCCTAAACGTTACTCTTAGAGCTCTGCGACAGACTGGGCTCTAAGACTGTCCTGGGTGTACCCCGCCTCTCGCCCTATGGCAGCAGGGATAGGCTCCAGCCCCCACCCGTGACCCTGAACAGGATAAGTGGAAGAAAATGGATGGATGGATGGATGTTCAGCTTGAAAGTAGTAACATATGTCAAAACACTGAAGGTTCCCTTGAGATTTTCAAGAGATTTCAGACATTTAAAGCGGCCCCCTTAAGTGAATGAAGTTTGGTCAGTTGTCATGGAGATGAAACTGAATGTAAAGCATACACTCACCAGGAGGCCAGAAACACACCTTAAAAAAGGATGCTGAGGGAGCAGACATACTCGATTTCTCTGTACCATTGAGTGCCGCTATTGTTCACGAACGATCAAAAACAGATCAGTGAGCCACGCCAGTGCACTAGATAACGTGTTGAATGAGCTGTTCTCCCTGTTCACTTTGAACAATAATGAAAGATCTGGCTGTAAATGTTCAGTGGTGCCACTGACAAGGACTAATGCAGGATATTGACACTTGAGCAACTTGCCCTTCAAATATTAATAGGCTTTAATGCACTCACTCACACACATAGAAACTGACCACACTGTTATATATGACATTATCGACCATCTCATAGCATTTTGAGTGTAACTTTAATCGTTGTTGCTTCAGTTTACTTAGTGCCTTCTTCTTTTTCTTCTTCTGGCTGCCCCCTTTAGGGTTCACCACAGCAAATCATCTGCCTCCATCCCACCCTACCCCTAGCATCCTTTTCTGTCACACCAACCCTCTGCATGTCCTCATTCATTACATCCTTCTCTGTGATCTTCCTCTTTTCCTCCTGCCCAGCACCTCCATCTTCAACATCCTTTGCCCAGTATATCCACAGTCCCTCCTCTGCACATGTCCAAACCATCTCAGCCATGCCTCTAACTTTGTCTCCAAACCGCTCAACCTGAGCTGTCCCTCTGATGTACTCATTTCTAATCCTGTCCATCCTGGTCACTACCAACAAAAATCTCAGCATCTTCAACCCTGCCACCTCCAGCTCCACCTCCTGTCTTTTTGTTAGTGCCAGCATCTCCAAACCCAACAGAGCTAAACAACTCAGTCTTTTACTTTTTTCTTTCTTTTCTTAGAGGTATTATTAATGACCAATGTAATGACAGAAGCATTTATGGTAAAATATTGCATGTGATCTGTAATCTCTTAGCTTTATTTATTTGAATTTGCTTATAATACTTGACATTAAGACACCTGTGTGAAAGGTAGGATGATGGGGAAGAGATGCTGAATACATGGATCTGTGCAGACCTTTGGACAGCAGGTTAGAAGCCCATTTGTTGCACAGTTGTTAGTCTCTTTTTCCTGTCACTCTCTCTCTCACCTTCCACCTTCCTGCTTGTCCACTACACATTTATGTATGACCTTGAATTTAATTGATTCTCTTAGCATGCTCTTGCACTTGTCTGCTGACACATGTGAAAAAAGAATCTCGCTAAATTGCTGTTTACAATTTGACTGCTTGCCCAGCCCTATATTTCACAGCGTGCTGTTGCTGTTGGTTAATAAATTTACTGACCCCATGTAATTTCCATCATAGCTCGACCCATGTTTAATACTCAGCCACAGACGAACAGAGGATTCAAATGAGAGTTTGCAGTACATTTAAAAAAGACAAAGAAGAAGAAGGAATGTATTTGTGATCAGTTGAAAGATTTATGCCCTTCAGCAGGATTTTGCCTGGGGGTGGGGTGAGTGTCACAGATGAAAAAGGAATGTTGGAAAGCACACAGGAGAGGTTAAAGCTTTATCACTTTTGGTCTTTTCACAGGGTTTGCAGACAATAAGAAAAAGAATGATGTCTGGCTTCCAACCCTTTGGTTCTTTTGTGTCACTGTTGGTCAGTAGAAGGTGAAACATAAGTCTGGCTAAAACAAAGATGTTCGTGCATCTGTAAGCATTTGTTTTGGTGGCTGTTCTGACAGCCTAAAGGTAAATTACCTATCATCAGTAAAGGTGAACTGAGGAAATTGAACTTAAATTATTAATACAATTTTTATAGCGCAGGCTCCCTCCTCCACAGCTTCCACAGGAAAAAAAAACTAATTAGGTTTTAAGTTGTTATCAGCTGGCATGTGTCTCCTCGTGTTCTCAAATGAGACAACACAAGTAGCAATGCTTAGTCTTGCCCTAACAAAGCACCTAATAAGATACAAGAGCCCAATTCCCATGTATTTTTAAAGAAGGCTTGTGATTATTCTACAATCACTGACTCCAACACTGTTTGTAGTGAAATGCTAAGAAGAAAAACGCATCTTAAAATATTCATATATTTTAGTTGCAAGACACAAAGTTGTCCTTTGCTCTTCTGGGGCCAAGCAGTGCTGACTTGAACTCTATTTTTTGACAGAGACAGGGCTACAGAAGGCAGAATTTGACTTTATTTTCAAAATGACCTAATCACATTAACAATGTGCTAAATAGGTAAGAGATTAGTGCTAATTAGCGGCACTTTTGAGCTGTAAGAGAGGTCAGGTCATTTCCCAGTGAGTTCTAGAGAGGCCAAATTCTCCGTGACCAAACCGAAGGAGCATCAGTCAAAATAAACCGAAAGACTATAATATGCCATGGGGAACAGTCTGGAAAATCATGAAAATTTGCATCAGCAAAGAGAAAAGGGAGCCAACAAACTGAAAACTGAAAGACCTCATAGGTCTTTTTGGTTCTTTTGCCTCTTTCAAAGGCAAAAAGACTTAATATAACATGCTTTTGAAACTGAGTGTGTACTAATAGTTAGGGAATTGCTATAATTTTCCTCTGTAAACTGTTCTGCACACATTATGCTCCCCCAAATATGGAAACATATCCTATTTTTTCTTTTTGTTTTCTAATCTCCTACTGCGGTTTTTGGCGTTTTACCGAAGTCTGTATGACATGATTGATATCACTGCATTATATACGTAATAAATCTAAGCCTTCAATCTCAGACCAGCTTAGCTTAGCACATCAAGTCAAAATGGGGAGGAACAATTAAGGGGTCCCGAACGTTAAAAGAAAAACTGCTGGCACCTTTAGCACAGTAACTTTGTGAATGAATGTGGTTGAATCTGAACAGAAATCCGAGGTGTAATGGAACAGAAATTGACTCCGACATAAAAACCACAGTGACTTTTTACATTTCAGATTTTAAACATATTCAAACATTTTGACCCAATATGTGAATTAGAGAGCTTTACCCTGTATGTTCTGATAGTTTTTGTTACCTTTGAACGCAACCAAGGTAGCTGCCACGCAATCATAGACTTTATAAACAGTCGTGTGAAAAAGAGGTGGCAGCCAGGTGTCAGTAAGTGTGACCACCTCTAAAGATTTACCAGTTTGCTGGTGTGGAGCATTCAGGTGTGTGTTAACACAACGCCACAATCTTCCCAGGAGTGGACGTCCCAGCAAATTCACCCCAAGGTCAGACCATGCACTCCTCAGAGAAGCTGCAAAAAACCCAGAGAGCTCCATCTCAGACTCTACAGGCCTCAGTCCGTTCTGTTTGTCACTTTGTGTGTAAATGATGGCACAAAGCTGGTGATTAACATATCCAATCTGTTAAATGATAAAACTGGATGACTGCTTAATTATTTACACCATGTGGCTCTCTCCCTATTCCAGTGCATGTGATATAATTACCCATGGACAATGATCACGCAAAAGCAAACAACTGGTATCTCTGCCTTAATCATGTAATTTTTTTTTACACTTAACAAACTGACAAGGAAAGCCAGATGCAGCAGTCAGCCTGTGACAACTGCCAACATTTTCAAATGGGACAGAATGGTAATTTGCAGCTATGAATAACCCCATCTATTCATCTTTATCAATATCGCCATCTATTCACCAACTATTTCTCCCATATGGGTTGGCAGCAGTTTCATGACAGATTCTTTTCTCTTCTCCATGCCTCTGAACAGCACACATGAAAACCTCTGTACCTCCAAACACATGATGTATGCACACATGTCACATCTGCCATTTGCATTCTGAAGCTAATCCCTCCTAGCGAGAAGGTTATTACCCTGCTTGCCAGTCAAGTGCTGCGGAAGAACAGGCAAATACGGTGTCTGCGTGAACATGTATTTATGGACATGAAGGGAAGAAAAATCACCCCTGGAGGGGTGAGAAGCAGCAGGGGGGTTTCTTTAAAATAATCCAACCATTCCACAAACACACACGTCAAAATTCACTGAAGCACACATGCAACGACCACCCCCACCTTCTTAACATATAGGCAGGACGTTGCCAGTTTCATACTTACAGTACCTGACACCCACTCCCAGATTACGACCCTCTATTGACATGACACGGTTTTTAATAGACTCCTCGTTTACTCAAAATATCCTGCTAATATTCATTTTCAAAGTAAACTTGAGTGAGCCGTGGTGCTCTAAATGTTTTAAAGTATTTACTTAAACTGTGTATCCAATGATGCTGAATGAAAAGCAAATTAGATTGTCTCATTTCAACAGCACACATGCCCACACACAGGGTAGTCTGAAATCTGATTTGTGCAGTCAGGCTGCAGCATATTTCTTGAGTTGAATATCAAATCAATGGTTTAAATCTGATTTGTGAAAACCTATTTCCAAGTGTTGTTTTGCTTTTTCTGCTTGCAAAGCATGAAATGTCTGAAATGTTACTTGGGCTGCCAATTAAGCCTTTCACTGTCCCATTGGCACTCATCATTATACAGAATATTTGCAACAAGTAAATTCATTCCCACTGCCAATGGAGTGAGTTCTTAACGCACTCTGTGCTGAAAGCCACAATGCATCTTTGAGGATAAATAGGTATGCTCTCATCTTTTCATGTCAATAAAATGCTTGGACTGTTTAACAAATAGCATTAACACATAATCAGATACAGTGAGTTTCTTTGGGTCGAGAATAAACGTAGTGCTTTACATCAATGTGTGCTTGATGCACTGATGTAAATAATTTATACCAGTCATAATTTCCTAGGATTTACTGATTATATATACATAAGCAAACAGAACATAAAAAAAATCCAGTGTCAGCTTTTTTCTCCCCAAACCCACATTCAGATAAAGATATCTGTCCTCCCTCATTCACAGGATCAAGAGTATCACATCAAAACACATGCACACAAAAAAAAAAAAATGCGCTTGGTGGAAATCCCAATGTGAGTAATCTCATCAGGAGAGTGTTCAGACAGGTGGCTGTGTGTAGGCAGACCCCCCTTGATCCAGGAGACAGTGAGCACCAGAGAGATAAACAGTGATAAAGTCCCCAGAGCAGACATGAAACAACTTGGATCAAGCTACATCTTTGTGCAGGTGTGTATTTGTGTTGCCATGTGCGTGTGTCTATGTGTGTGTGTGTTTAGCTCCACATATCCTGAAAGACCTCGGTGTGTTTTGCTGTGTAGCTGTGGGTAGTGTTTCAAATAGAGACCATCATGCAATGAATTCTGGGACCAAATCCATCTTTCAAAATATGATCTGAATCAAGATACCTTGTATGGGTAATTAGAAACATATTACAAATTAAAAAGAATGCCAATGCCTCGCCTACTTCTGGTGACTTCTACTCTGCACTCAAGGGTCGGATGACACCCATTACAGAACTCGACCTTCCTTTTGATGTCAGCTGTATGGTCACGATGCTACTGCATGGACAAACCTGTCTACAGACAGACACACACAAAAAAAAAATGTAAAACCTTTGTGGTACTTCTTGCTGCAGTAGTTGTCTTTACAACCATATTTTGCCATGGTGACACACACACAGACTCACAAGGTGAAAACAATACCAGCCACACTGTCACAGCTGGTAAACACAGTACAATAAAACTTGCTGCAGTCTGAGCCCCAAGGGCACCCAGACATGGCCTTATTTAACCTGACAGGCTGTGAGGAGCTGAGCTGGTAATGTCTGTAAATGTTAAAATCATGTATCTTTGTGCATTTTTGTTTGAAAGTACTACAGTAACTGTTCCAGAAGGACATTCACGCAGCACACTTACTCTTGTCTGTTATGCAAGGTACAGCTACCTTCTGCAACTTTTAGTTATAAAACTGACAAGGCTGAAAGGCATTTAGTACCGCCAGGAGAGCAGCAATTCAGTGACTGCAAAATGATGACACAAAGTTTTGTTTTGTTTTTTTTTTAAACCTTTTAAGGGTAATGTTTTGTCAGGGTACTGGAATAAAAGTCCAAAACTGCAGACCTAAAAACTTAAACCTGAGCTCACAGTAACAGTGTCATGAGGGGTTTTCAGGGCTGTTCAGTAGTAATTACTTATTTTTTTGTTCTTCTAGTTTGACATCAGACAGTTGAGCCCCCGAGTGGCACTGAATCCTCATAGTGGAGTGAAGAGAACGAGAAAGGAGAGTATGTGCAGCTGTCCGCCAGTTACAGCTGTCAGCAATATGACATATACTTGACCTTTAAAATGTGTTTCTCTGTCACAGATATTAAAAATGAACCTCGCCATTTAGGGGGGTTGAATGGGAACAGATTTGTGTTTTTAAAGAGCAGTCATAATACAAGAAGTTAGAACTGCTGAAAATTCACCAGTTGGATTTTAGCTGGGGGACCTCTCTTTTGGCCCACGACTGTTTCATAATAAGCTGAAAAAATCTGTATGCTTCTCAGAGCAGTGTTTCCCATACACTCATATATTTGTGCCAGTAGGTCTTAATATCAACACTGATGGTCACATTGATTTTCTGTTTTTATTTTCACTATTGAAAATGGGTAAAATCTTATTTCATTGTAGAGCTGCATATTCTCTCTCATGCACACACACAAACAAACAAACTGGCAACAAACCCCTCTGTGAATGGCTCCTCCTCTCCGTGAACACCATATGAATCAAAATATGAACATGAGAGGGAGGACGGGTCGTTGTTGGCATTTCCCCACAGAGAAGACAGCCTCCTGAATTCCTGAATAGAATCAATCCGAAGTTCACGCATCTTTACACCTCTGCACCAATTTGTCCAAATTCAATACACTCCACTATGCTCTTACTCCAACACTGTGAATCTCAGACTCATTTCTTTAAATACGTTATTAGCAAACATGTACATGAGCCTCACTACACAGGACAGCCGGGGTGTACTGGCCATCGGACACACAAAAAAAAATCCATAAAGTTTTTACTGGTCCTGTCTGTCTCTTTATTGGCCCTTTTTCTCTGCCTGTTATGTAAGCTGTGCACATAGACTGTATATAAAAGATGGACTAAATACCTAGATGACCCATTGGTTACTTAACTCCAGTCTTGAATCCTTAAGCCGAGAAGTTTGACCATGCTTTTTCTTGTTTGTTTGTTTGTTTGGAACCAGATGTGATGAGCAAGGGGTAGATCTAACTGAGAAACTGAGGGTCACTGCAAACTCATATGATAGCAACTTTAATTGAAAGGTAGGCCCCCCCTTAAAACATACCTTGCTTTATCATCCTTTCTGATTGTAACTGGGACTATAATTTGTATTTAAAAAACAAACAAACTTGAAATCAGAAATGTGTTTACTGAGGTCACAGGGTCATTTTCCACCGACTTGTGAGTAAACTAGACTTCTTTTTGCAACTAAAGTAACTGCAAGTTTCCACAATGGATTCACCTTTCAGGCCTGGAAGCTACGTCCATCCTATATCTACAATCTGTGGGTGCCTCTGAGAGTGTGCTGGGTGGGTGCCTCGGGACTGGGCGAACAGAGGTAATCAACCCTCACCATCCCAGTCACTGACCACCCAGAAGCTTCAAGCAGTGTTGACAAAGAAGCTAGTGAAGGTCAGTGAAACTGTAAGTGTGGCTAATCATGAGAGAGATGTAGGAAGGTGAGGACAGTTGCCAACATGCATGTATATATGTTTTCCAATTATCTGACACAAAGTGAAACAATGGACCTGTACATATTCCTACAGGCCTGAGTATTCCCCCTTGTCTCTCTTTGTGAATAACCCTTTGAATGTGTTTTCTTTACTGGATGCAATAAGTATGTTCCCATCCTTGTCCAGCATTGGTGCTTCTTGTCTGCTGCTTTTTTTTTCCAAGTCTTGACCCCTTGTCTGCTCCATTACCTGATTGTGCCAGTGCTCCCGTCCCTTCTTTAGTCAAGCTGCACCTGCAGTCAGCCACCTGCTTTAAAGAGCAGCTAAGCTGTTTATCAGGGAGGTGTGATTTAATGTGAGCAGCTTGCCAATGTGTCTCTTGCTTTTCTGTGATCGTTTGTCAATGTTAGCTAGTTTGGTCCTAGTTTAAGTTTTTTGTAGCGGTACCCTGATTCTGGGTGCACACTCTTAACCAATTCTGTGACACGACATTTTGTGTACTACTTTCTGTAGACACTTAAGGGTGCTTACTTGTGGCTGTAACATGCCTTCACCAAGCCTATAGACTGGCCCGGGGATTAGATTACACCTTACACACACGCGCGCGCGCGCGCACGCACACACACACATACACACTTAGAGAATTTGTTTGGTAAGCAAGAGTAGGTTCCTTGACAGAGCAGGCAGGAAGACACAAATAACTGTTAAGTTAGGTGTTGGTTGTATTTATTTTGTTGTTATAGGCAGTGAGTGCTACTCATTCTTTCCGCTACATTGCTTGTAAAGACGACAAAATCTACATCACTCAGACTTTGCAGACCCTTGCACTCTGACTAATGCATGAAGCGTAACAGCATATGCATCCTTGGAACAGGCCCTCGAAGGGATTCAGAGCCCTTATGCTTCGAAACCCAATTTCAAATTGCCTGTGTGGCACCACGCCAATTTGTACCTTTGTTGAGCAAAGTTGAAATTAGTTAAACTTTGATTTCTGGGCACTTTGCAACAAATGCCTGCAGAAGGCAAAACTGAGCAAAGGTTTAATTCCCTGAATGAAAGAAAACATGTTTTTGTTTGTAGAGAGAGCTTTCCCTGGTTTCCACTGTACTGGAAAGATGTGTGTTACAGTCAGGTAGCTTGTTGTAGGTAGCTGATATGTGTGAGCAACACAGTGCATGTTGCTTTGTGTCTTAAAGCCATTACAAAAACACTGATCTTTTACTACATAACTATTGTTATCTGGCACACCTTAAACAGCATGATACAGTGAATATTCTAAGGCTTTCCTTCAAGTGTGCAGGAGTCCTCCATTACCAATTATCAACACAACTACTAGCTGAGCATTTGTTATGTGTTAGACTGGAGTGTTTTATTGTGAATTTAAGCTCCACAGAGGTAAAGCAAGGCATAAAAAGAAAAGATCCATCTCATAGATTGTCACGTATTAGTGTTACAGCTTTGTTGAGAGTTCTGATTTACGTCAGTGAGTCCTCTAACACATGCTGCTTCTCACTGAAAGATCTTAATGTCTTACTGTATTTTATATTGTTGTTTTGTATTATTCACAAATCCCACAAAAACACAAAAACCAACAAAGTGTCATTTCATCTCACAGTACTTTACAACACTACTGGGGTACTGTATGTAGGTATGCATAGGTGTGTTTTTATGTTTATAGATAGATAGATATAGATGTACAATACATACAAAATATATGAAGGCCTGACAAATGACCAAATCATTGTATAGACTTTTTTTTTCTTTTCTCTTCTGTTAATCACATAATGACTCATCATGATCCATGTAGTGACAGACTGCCTATGGGGGCACTGGGACATTTCCCGGTGGCCTGAGGGACGTTTTGGCCTGCTGTCAACTTCAGAACCAATATTATATGAAGCGGCAATAAGCTGATGGAACTCTCCGAATCCACCCATCAGGTGCGACTATAAACTGTTTGCTCTCACTGCATGGAGCCTCCCCCTCCCTCACTCACAAGGCACAAAATGTCTACCTGCTTCTCTACACGTAATGACAGACACGTAGCTTAATGGATGGTTAAAGGAAAGGTGGAGGGGAGAGGGAGAGATGCAGCTAAATGTTGAAAAACAAGAGTCAGGTCAGTGAAAAAGACTAGCAAAAAACACAGACAGTCTATTTGTATTGTTGCAGCTTTGATTTTTTGAGAATTTGCCAAATAATATCTTTAAACTGATTTTTTTATTTTATTTTATTTTATTTTTTTTTTTGCCACGATAATCAAAAATCTGGAAAATCTTCCATTATGACAGCCCTAACACATAGGCTTTGGCTACAAAATTTGCAGTCTGTTAGTATGCATGAACATGTGGGACTGAGTCAAATTCCTAGCCTGATTTATTGTTTCAGTCCTGGATCCATCTATTTTCTTAACCACTTATCCAACCAAGGGGTCGCTGGAGGGCTGGAGCCTATCCCAGCTGTCATGGGGCAATAGTTATTTTGTGACTCTTCACAGGTCAGAAAACACTGGACTATACCACAGAGAAATAAGTTGATAATATGTCAGGCTTGGGCTACAGAGGGAGTAATTGCATTTGGATAAAATCTTTTGTTTTGTTCTTTTCTCAGCTTTTGCTGAAAAGAAGGAAAATAAAGAATACTGTCAACCTTCTTCTCTAAGGGAAAAATTGAAAACTGATAGTATGACTGGTTTAATTTCTCCCAGAAAAACTGCACACCAACAAAGCACAACTTTTTTTTTTTTTTTTTTACCCTTAGACAATTTTATATACATTTTTAATACATTTCATTCAGTCTACCTATCTAAACACCCTGAGCATGAAGACAGACAAGTCACTGAGCTGTCTTTTCACCACTCATTCACTTAATGGCTCATTTAGCCCCCAGTGGCCAACTTCAAAACTGCAAGTTGGCACTCCAGTGACTCCAGGTTATCAGGACACCTTAGAGACACCTTAATGTGCGAACTCTAATCACCAGGGTAAAAACAAGTTATTACATCATATTAAATGCACCTAACTGACCTCTGTTAATAAACACCACACCTTAAAGTATCATCAACTCATACTTTCACGACCAGCTCTTCCCATACTGCACATAGCTCCTCTTGTGAATTATTTATGAAGGAATAAGCTATTTTTTTAACAAAATGTCTGTGATTGTTACAGTCTGTTTTAAAGATTGTTTTTAGGCTCTACATTTAGCTCCATGAACTACCACAAATTAGGTGTAAGAAAAAAAAACAAAATCTCCAAAATAAAATTGATCCCTGAATCAGCCCCACAGTGCAAGAGCTGGCTGGACAGGAAGAGGAGAAACATTCGGAGGTTTTTCCAGCACAAATTCTCTCAGAAATCAGTGATTCTCTGAGAGAGCTATGAGAGACACTGTCAACACAACTCTTCTAACTTTTCTGTAAAGTATCTTCCACTGGAGGAAGCAAACACAAGTGTCTGGTAACGTATTCCTCCTGACTTCCTACAGCTTTGTTTCCATGGCAACTAATCCGCAGGCTGTGGCAGTAAAGAAGTACCTTGTGAACTTCTCAATGAGAACAAGTCACTGTGGACTGAGGAGCGGTAGACTGTGAATGTTAATTATATTACAGACCCAGATAGGAACACAACAAATAAGAGCAAAACGAGGCATTTTGTCCTTTATCACTTTCCTTGTGCGCATGTGTCTTTCTCTGTTCTAAAGTATTTTTTTAAAGGCAACATTTGAGGTCCTTTTGTCCCACTAAAACAAAAAAATATTCCATCTGCATGGAAATTACTAAACAGTGTCCCCTCTGGTGACACACATGACAAGAGGCATGTCTTTGTAGTCATTTTGCATCTCTTTGTACTGTTTTGTGTCCTTCTGTGGCCATTTTAAATGGCTTGTGGTTGCTTGGCATTGTTTACTAGACTTTCTTTATATTCACATTGTACTCTTTGTGGTTGTATCAAGTGTTTTTCAGTCTCTGTGTTTGTTTTGCATTTGTTTGGAGACACGTTGCATGTCCTTGTAGCTGTTTCTTCATCTTTTTTCACGTTGTGTCTCTTCTTCTTTATTTTATCCATCTTTTGGAGGTCATTTTGCATTTCTTTGATATCATTTTATTGATAAGCTATATAAACAGATGCAAACAAATGCTCTTGGCAGGGGGCCCTAAGTGTACACACAGGCTCTGCGCCCAGCAGGATCGCTCAGTAACCTATTTATGTCTGTAAGATGATAAACAAAGCATGGATATGTGTGAGCTGTGTGTGGGCGGGTTTGACCAGGATGGAGCAGCCTTTACAAAGAACGCAGTAATCAAGACAACAAAGGCCTCTACATGGGGGTTAATTACAGTGCGGGGAAAATTATTGCTGAATGAGGCTAATGACGTGTGACATTAGCCACTGTGAGCTGATTGGGTATATAATTACGCAAATCATCCAAAAACAGCATGAAAACAAGATATTCTATTAGTCAGCATTCTCAATATGACACTTCTTAAAAAAAGATACAAGCAATGCCCAAAAATTTGTAATATTCAAGAGAAAAACGGATCCCATTTCTAACAGCAGTTCTGATTAAAAAGAAAACGAAATGCCCGACTCCATTATCTCAGGTCATTCCATTATCCCAGGTTTTTCTATGGAGTTACTTTTCTGTCTTTTTTATTCAATCAGATAGAATAGGGCTGCAATCTAAAAATGAAATGGAGAGCAAAACTGTACACACTGCACTCAAAACAGGTTTTACTGTGACTATAAACTTGTGATTCAAATGTAAATTTAGAAGTTCAGTTTGAAAATCCAAAAGTTTTATTGCTATCGAGCGAAATTTCCTTTGCAGGAACCATGCTGAGAAAGACGCATCTTTTTCTAGCCAGTCGTGACTGGAGCAACAGCTTGGCGTCATCAATAGTCCTAGTATGAATGAGAGAAGGAGCTCAGTTAAAGCAAATAAGAAAGAAAATCAATGTGCAGGTATGTTTACACATAACATCTGGCTAAGTAATGGGAAAAGTTGGCATTCCTGTTCATGTTATTTCATATTATTTTGTCAGTCTGTAGCTGCTTATATGTATTTTATATATAAAATCTTATATAGCAACAATGTTTTGTTCATGCAGATATTTTGTAGCAAATCTGTGATATTTTAATCAGTACCTACAAGCTGACAAAATAATAAGAATTAATATGAACACCAGTTCAAACATTATGTTCTTGCTGTTACTATGATGGATGTTAAACATGCCTGTGTATTGATTTTCTGTCTTCTCCATAGACTCCCTCCCTCATTAACTAACTGCAGATACAGCCAAGCTGTCACTCCGATCAACACTGTCCAATAAAGATGTGTCTGTTTCGCCGTAGGTTCCGCCCATGAGATTCAGCTCAACAGTGAGGAAAATGTTTGGATTCACCTTTTAATCACAAATTTATTTTACTTGTAGTGAAATATTTTTGAGTGTATTGTCTATAGTTCTGCTCTCAAATCCATCTTGATTGCAAACCGATTTTGTTGATTGTGCAATAATGACACAAAGTACACACAATCAGGACTTTCTTATTAATCAGGGCAGTATAAAGCAGTTCCAGACATAGTTTTCGTCACTGAAAACTTGGTGTATATAGACCAAACTGGAATATTTTATGTTTCGTTCAAACCCCAAAACCCGTAATTAATGTCAGAGAATCCTTTCTTTTTACTTTGGAGTTATTTATAATTAAAACTCCAAAATATGGGTACATCCATCCAAGTTCTCTTAAATGTCTTTTCTGGGACTTCAATTAACTTGTCGACTTGCATGCACTGCAAAAGACTGGACAGCATACTGTAAATGGTCTCAGAGATGACAGTGAAACTGAACATTAAAAGCTAAAGTTTGAAAGTGCACAGCAGGCGGCTTCATTAGGAAACAGAAAGCTACAACTACACAGTTTCTTCTCAGTGTTGGCCATCAAAACAAACTGAGAAACCAAGAAAAATGGAGCAGAGGACAGATCAGGAACATAAGCAGAAACATAGAGTTGCTTTGATGTGGTAGAAAATCTTCCGAAATGGACAACAAACTGTTTATTTCACATATTTCACTGAAAAACAGAGGTACATGGTGGCAGCATGGACATGGCAAAATATAACAAACGAAAGAGTAAAAAAAAACATGACATTAAATTATTACAATAATCACAATAATCACAGTGAACTATGTGTATGTGTTTCGGTGGAAATGTCTGTCAACAATGCACAGCACAACAAAAAAACCAAACACAGCATATCAACACAAACACCTCGTACCAACTGTCAAGCATGGAGGTGGAGGGGTGATGATTTGGGCTCCTTATTTGCAGCCACAGGACCTGGGCACCTTGTAATCACTGAGTGGACCACAAACTCCTCTGTATACCAAAGTATTCTAGAGTCATATGTGAGGCCTTATGTCCGACAGCTAAAGCTTGGCCCAAATTTGGTCATGAAACAGGACAATGATCCCAAGCACAGGCTGAATGGGTGAAAAAGAAAAGAATCAAGGTGTGTCAATGGCCCAGTCAAAGTGCAGACCTCAACCCGACTGTGATGGGACCTTAGGAGAGCTGTGCATAAACAGATGCCTGCAAACCTCAATGAACTGATCCAACGTTGTGAAGAAGAGTGGGCCAAAATTCCTCCACAAGGAAGTGAGAGACTGATCAAGTCATACAGAAAATGATTTATTCAAGTTTTTGCTGCTCAAGGTGGTTCTACAAGCTACTGAATCATGGGGTGTGCTTAGTTTTTCACAGGACTGTTTGTTTTGTTTGAATGTGGGAGGCAAGATAAGAGCTTTGTGGGGAAAATAAGAGCATAATTATTAGGTTTAGACAAAGTTTATTATATTATTTGATTGGAATACTTATATTTGTTATTTTTCAGTTGACTGTTTTGTTTTTTGTGTAAATTGTTATATATATTCTATAATATTGTGTACATACAATATATTGCATATTATTTTAAAACTCTGTTGCAGGGCCCTGCGACAGATTGGTGACCTGTCCGGGGTGTACCCCCTCGCGCCCTATGACAGCTGGGATAGGCTCCAGCCTCACCGCTGAATTGGATAAGTGGAAGAAAATGGATGGATGAATGGATTATTTTAACACATTTTTTTTTATTATTGTTAATGTCTGCTGTTTCTTTTTTTCCTTCTTTCATTTCTGTATTGTAAAGAAGAGTCATCCAATTTTGTTTTACCGTGCACTGATAATAAAGGTATTCATGAAGTTAAATATTCACTCTCCTTTACCCCTGTTGAGGAAACATCTTACACTTTAACTTCTAATGCTGCAGTGCTGCACTGTAGTTACTAACTATGTCTGCCTGCTGGTCTGTGCTGAACATAGACCCATAAAAGATAAAAGATGCTCCTCGTCACTACCGCATGGACTCCGGTTGAAAATAGTGCTGCCAGTACAAAATGAAATCCCCATTTTCCAAAATATTTTGGCTTATCTTTGGGGTGTTGTCATGATGTCAGTCTCTATTAACACTTTATTAATTTTAGAGCCTTTTTTTTTAAGGGAAAACAGTTGCCTGGAAACAAATCCAATGAGAGAGAAGAGAGTGAACCAAAAGAGTAAATCTGGGTGCAGTACAACAAAAACAAAGTGGCTCTACAGAGTTGAGGGAACATGCAGAGTTTAATGATAATTCTCTGCAGGCTCACCATTATATTACATATAGTCATGTTAACAAAAACTACAATTAGCCCATGTGGCTATATGACCCCCACAACCCTAACTTGGATACGTGGTTGAGAAAATGGATGGATGATTGCATGCCTCCAACAACTTACGTCTGCCCAGAGTCATATCATTTATGTAGTGAAGACTTCAAAGGAATATGTTGTATTTAATACTAGACAATGCTTCAAATATGTTTGTTGCTGCAAAGAGGCTACAAATTCTAAAAAGTGAATCCTTTAAACACATCTTCAACCGAGCAGCAAAGAAGATTAATACAATCACCCAAGTTCCAAGCAACATTCACGGTCTTGATTAGCATCACCAATACAGCATCAGACAAAATGTGAAATATGGTCACAATCTCCCCTTCCTGTTCCTGAGTTATGAGAGTAAATAATCCCCAGGGAAGGGTTTTAGCAGAACATTATTATATCACAATGATGTTCAACCCTTTGCCTACAAAATGTCATTATATCATCATTTTATTCTATTAGACAGGTGTGTGAAATTTTATCATATGAATTCTTGAATTATGCCCAAAAACCCATTTCTGAGAGGTCACAGTGTGTCTAAGTAGACAAGTATGCCAGATGTAATGAAATTCCCTCCAGGCACCCAAAACCATGGCAAGCACAAGAATGAGACAGACTGCTGGACAGACAGCAAATCAAAAGACATCATACCTTTACGGCTGTCACCAGTACAGAGTCATCAAAAGTAATGATCCTGCTTTAAAGGTAAATTGAACACCAGCTTAAATTATTGTTTTTACTTATCTGTAGTGAATAAATAATAATATTAAATCACCAATATACAGTACTGTGCAAAAGTCTTGACCTGTTGAAACATTTGTTGAAACATGCAAAAATAAATGAAAATACAGTATATAAGGCAAAAACTGTAGTCTGTAGGAGTCTGTACCATTCTAATGAGTTTGAAAGTCAATATTTGGTATGACCACCTTTATTCTTCAACACAGCCTGAACTCTCTTAGGCAGCTTTCTTGTAACCTCTTTAAGTAGTCTTCAGAAATAGTTCTCCAGGCTTCTTGAAGGACATTCAAAGCTCTTCTTTGGATGTTGGCTGCCTTTTGTTCTGTTCTCTCTCAAGATGATCCCACACTGCTTCAATAATGTTTAGGTCCTGGCTCTGGGGAGGCCAATCCATGACTGATAGTGTTCCACTGTGTGTTTTTCTAACCAGGTATGCTTTTACTGCATTGGCAGTGTGTTTGGGGGCAATGTCATGCTGAAAAATTAAGTCGTTGACAATCAGACACTTTCCAGATGGTATTGCACAGTGGATCAAAATCAAATATTTCTGTATTCAGAATTCCAACAATTTTGATAAGATCTCTAACACCACTGGCTGAAATGCAGCCCAAACCATGACAGAGCCTCCACCGTGTTTTACAGATGGCTGCAGTCACTCACTGTTATACCTCTCTCCTGACCTCCTCCTTACATATTGACAACAATTGGAATCAAAAATTAGAATTTTGATTCATCACTCCATAAGACCTGTTGCCACTGATTTTCAGTCCAGTTCTTGTGTAGCTTGTCATACCTCAACCTTTTCTCCCTATTTTACCGTCCTTAAGAATGGCTTCATGACAGCCACCCTTCCACTGAGACCATTTCTGATGAGGGTTCAGTGAACAGTAGATGGATCAACTGAAGGGCCAGATGCATCTCTCAGGTCCTGTGTCAGGTCTTTGCTAGATTTTATTTCCTGTTTCTTAAGGACATGACCTCCAGATACTGTTCATCTGCTGTAGACAGTTTTTTAGGCCTGCCACTTCTTCTTTTGTCCTCGACTTGTCCAGTTTCTTCAAATTTTGTAAGAACACCCTACGCACAATGCTGAGATATGCCAAGTTTTCAGCTAATAGCTCTTTGGGAATCAGCTGGTTGGAACAATTTATGCCTGTCAAACTGTGTTATCTTTGGCATTTTTCATAAATTCAACTAAAGAAATGAGAACAAATTGTGTTTTTGCAACAGGCTTCTAGTAACAAAGTGCCTAAAGATAAAATTTAAAATGGGTTCTTTGCAAAGTTGTCTGTTATGTGTAGACACAACACTGGTTCATCCCTTGAATTGGGTGCCTTTTTTATGCTTGAATGATTCATAGGTCAGTGTTAAGTGGCTTAACAAACAAAAAACAATCCTCTGAAAATGGTCAGGTACAAGGACTGGAGTGAAAATGAGGGGAAAAGCAGCCAATGTCCAAAGAAAAACTTTGAAAGACCTTCAGAAAGCCTGGAGAACTATTGGTCAAATCCACTTTTTAAAAACTCAATTAAGTCTCCTCTAATTAAAATATAAAGAAATGAGGGGTGGCTAAAGACTTTTGCACAGTGCTGTATATTCATAGAGCACTTTTTAAAATAAAAAAATGTTTCACATGCAGTACCTCACAAAATAAACCAGAAAAAATCCTAACGACATTTTAAAATGGTTAATAATTTCCCAGACCAATCAAAAAGTACATTTCATTTTAGCATCTTTAATACCTTCATCAGATCAAGAGAAGACATAATGTATTTAACAACTTTATTTTAATGACTTTTATGCTGGAATGAGGAGCTACAACTGATAAAAGTGTAATGGGCTACAGCTCTGCTTTTGAAAACTGCATGGGAACTAGTCATTATACAAAATAGAGTAACTTCAGCTTGAGAACATCTAAGTGCTTGAGTGGTTGACAAAAAAACGCATACACACACACTTGAATGAATCCCTATCAAAGTCTCTGCAGTGCCTCTTAGATAGCTGTTCACACACGCTCCCTATTGAGCTTAAAAGAAACGTCACATTTTGAACCGTTAAAAAAAATCCAGATGTGACAAGCAAACAAGGACATCTAAGAAGAGTTGAAGCCATAATTTAAACCACAATTTGTGTTAAATGTTTAAAAAAAACTAGGAGAAGCACAAAATTAAAGCTGTGTTCAATTTTTCATTATAACCTCCTCCGTGTCGATTGTCAACAACAAATCCCACTTCCTTTGTATTCAGAGTGGCACGCTGTAGGACGTCATGGGGTTTGAAAACTTTCTGAAGGCATTTTACTTCTACTTTTAGAAGACAGATAATCTCTTTTAAAGTCATGAAAATTGATTTTCACTCCGAAGCTATAGAATGATCCACGTCTGGGGAGTCAACTTCTACAAAGTTAGACTAAATGTATTAAGATCAGCAAAGACCGGCCACGAGCGGCTGCCAGAAATTAATGTAAATGAGAGTCAAGCTCTTACTGAGATCTTTCCTCAATTCATATTACAAAACAGAGCTTGTGGAGAGAAAGCTTTGTGAGAATCTTAGAAGAAGGACAGCAAATATGAGGGATGTCTACATGTTTAAAGAATTCAAAATTACATGGTATGTAAAGATTAGTCTGCAGTTGCACCACCAAGAATGCTAAAAAGACTCAGATATATACAGAATGTAAAATCTTGCTGCTATTTTTACCACATACAAGGAAAACTAAGGCGTCTAAACAGAAAAATAAATAGAATATATGGCTGGGTATGTCAGCTAAGTGGAATAAATTATGGTGGACAGAGGGAGATGAAGGGTCTGAGGAAAGGAGGTAACATCAAGAAAAGCAGTGTGGGGGGAAGAAAACAGCCTTGTATTTTTTCTGTGTTAAACTGGGCGTGAGACCGGGAGTTAGCAGCACTGAAAAAGTGTGGTTATGGTTTGTGGTTTTCACTCAGCGCTAACATCTCAGCAGAGCTCTCAATAAGGAGAAACAGACAAAATAGACCCTTCAGAATGTAAGAGGCCATGCTGGTGCCTCACAGCCGGAGAGGACAGGCGGAAAAAAAATAAAACAACTACCAAGTGGGACGTCAAGTGCGAGCTGTTAACTGAAAATTATTGTCACTGTGACAATGGCTGTCAAACACACTGTCTCAATTTCCCTTTCTTATTGTTGACAGCAAACTTAAACAAATTCAATACATACGGGAATAGTCACACACATCCCCCATAAAACCCATTTTCATACTTCTGTTGTTGTACAGATAATGTAAATTACAGTGCTTTAGAGGTGCTGGTGGATATTGTTTCCTCTGGGGATAGCCAGGCTACCTAACCCCCAGTTCCCAGTTTTCATGCTAAGATGACCTAATAGCTGCTAACCTTAGCTTTATAGTTAGCAGGCAAACATGAGAGTGGTTTTAATTTCTCTTCCACTTGCAGAAAACATCAACTACTGTTTTAAGACATGTTTGTATACTGTGGGATATGGACCTTTTACACCCTGTTATTATTTGTGACATTTCAGTACAGTAAAAAATATGATATGAGTCTGCTGGTATATTGATTACTTATTACATCAGTTAACACTTGTCACATATAAAGCCAGATTTATGATCCTGCATTTGTGTCCCACTGCATAGCACTTTAGCTACAGGAGAGAAGGAATTCAATCAATTCAGAGACATACAGCCAACAGCCCAGAGCCCAACAACAATAACACAAATTAAAGATAAAAGCACATAAGAAGGACAAACAGTGACTGCAGTGGCTAGCTTTAATTGCTTTTAACACTCTCCTTCACTCTAGGATTTCTTTGTACGTCTGTATTATGACTTCTGCCTTCTCCACTGAAGCTTAACGACCAACAACAGCACAAACATGTACATGAACCGATGTTCCACATATTTTTTACACTGTCCCCAAATGGGAGCAGGCAGAGACAATATGTAGACATGGGCCTGCAAAGCTAGGTGTAGTACAGATGGACTATAAATTCATTACCATGCCAGGACCATAAGCCTTAACTACATTTTTGTATTTTATTTTGCATATGGCCTTCTATGCCAACAACATAAATTGAGTGAATAGTATGAGCTAGCTTGGCTGCTTCAACACACATAACATGACTCACTCTCCTCACATCATACATGAAAATACACCCTCCAAATGTGGTGGTCTGTTTAAGCTCCAAAAGATTCCTGCTGTTTTAACCCCTCCACCACCCCAGCATCCAACCTAGACACCAAACTCTAACTATATTCTGCTGCTGTAATAAATCCATGATTTCAAACACCACTTTGAAATATGTTTTGTTGTTGTTGTTGTTTTGTTTGTTTATTTGTTTGTTTTCCTTTTTAGGGTGTGTGATATACTTTACACTGATGACGCAAGCTAGCAAGGAGTCTACATTTTGAGATACTTAATATGAGTACCCCTTGGGCTAGAAGACTAATATTGTCATGATACTACTTTCAACTCTGACATTTATGTATTTATGTAAGAAAAAAAAACTTTGCGCCTGCTCCCTTTGCTCCCATCCACAATTTTTACAATAAAAGAATCAGAGGTGTATATATATATATATATAAATTCACTTTGGACATATACATGGCTTAGATATTTTTAAATGCAGAGAATTAACGTATATTTTGCTCAAATCTGAAAAGACTTTTTAATATTTTCTGCTGCCTTTACTTAGTTTTACCCATCAGGACCATTAAAGTTTAATCTCTCTGTATCCTATCTAGTACTGTGCCTGTTTGGCCCAATAATTAATTTATACTGGCCTTATCATAGCACTTTGTAGTTTGCTCTGGTATAATTTTATGGTCTGCAGTGTTGCTTACTGTTAGGGTTTGTTATTCTGATAACCTAGGGATGTTTTTTTTTTCTTGTTTTAACACTGTGTTTATGTCTACCTCTACCTTGATTTACCCAAGATATTATATATTTTTCTTTCCTGATATCATGCAATCTCTTGTTTCTTGGCAGGAGTAAAGGTTAGAATCAGAAACTTGCGAAACACCTTGCATATTACCTATATTCATGATAATGTTGAATATTCAGTCCTGTGCTTCTCAGCTATTTCTTCTTTTTGCAGGACTGAAGAAAAGTGTGCTACAAGAACACAAGGCCGAAAACTGCAGGCATAAAATATACTATGGGAACAAAGGGAGAGAGGACCAGCTGAAATCTGGTCTGAAGGAACATAAAACTGAGGGAAAATTGGGTGAGTGAATTTAGAACAGAGCAGCGCACACATGCACACACACACAGAGCTGCAGGCGGCAGTACAATGCAGCCTTGTTATATTCACCTTCAGTACAGCCAGTGTTCAGGGCAATTATCCAGGGAGCAGCCACACCTAAGCCCACAAGTCGATCACAGAGCTATAGTTGGGCAAACAACACCAACTGTGACTATTAAAGAAAATGCTCAGTACCTCCTCTTCCAAGATACCATGTGCACTGCAAAGCAGTGGGGGAAATGTGGAGAGAGAGAAATGTCAAATTGAAAACTCTAAACAGAGAAAGCAGCTTTGGTCTTGGACACTTTTTGCAGGCTAAATGTAAACAGTGGGGTGGCAGCTGCCAACTGTCCAGAGCAATCAGTTCATCAGTTCAGCCATGCTGGAGCTGATGAAATGTGTGAGGACACACTGGGGGAAAGGAAGCTGCCTCCTTCTTTTTACCGTCTGCACATCCTAGAATATGTTAAGGCAGCCTGACTGACTGTCACTGTGAGACGGAAAAAGCAGATTTCATGAGCAGCAGTCATTTGGCTGTATAAAGAATGCAAGCATGATTTTTTTTCTAAAGGGGAAAATGTGCCAATAGTTTTACCCATCACTCTGTGACAGTCAGTTCATTAATAATTTACTTGTTTAATATGTAAGGTGTACCTAATGAATAAAGTTATCTAGCTCCTTTTTTGTTACATTCACAATGCCAAAGCTTACATCACCGATTAATCCTTTAATCTTGAGCAGCAGAAGACCACACTGGGTGCCACTCCCGTCAACTAAGAACAGGAAACTGAGGCTACCATTCACATGGGCTCACCAAAATTGGACAACACAAGATTTGAAAAACATTGCCTGGTCTGATGAGTCTCAATTTCTGCTGCTGCAGTCGAATGGTAGGGTCAGAATTTTGCTGGTGTTGGTGGTGGCGTAATGGTGTGGGGGATATTTTCTTAGCACACTTTGGGCCCCTTAGTATCAAATGGACATCATTTAAATGCCACAGCCAACCTGAGTATTGCTGCTGACCATGTCCATCCCTTTATGACCACAGTGTACCCATCTTCTGATGGCGGCTTCCAGACAGCTCAGATCGTCTCAAACTGGTTTCTTGAACACAACAATGAGTTCACTGTACTCAAATGGCCTCCACAGTCACCAGATCTCAATCCAATAGAGCACCCTTGGGATGTGGTAAAATGGGAGATTCACATCATGGATGTGCAGATGACAAATCTGCAGCAACTGTGTGATGCTATCATGTCAATATGGACCAAAATCTCTGAGGAATGTTTCCAGCACCTTGTTGAATTTATGCAACGGAGAATAAAAGCAGTTCTTCGGGCAAAAGGGGGTCCAACCCGGTACTAGCGAGGCATACCTAATGAAGTGGCTGGTGAGTGTAGTATTCACCCTTTTGCTTGGTTGAGGAAAAAAGCATCACATCAGCTTCCCCATGATTTGCTCATGATTTAGGTCAGTCTGTGCTGCTTTTGAATAGCATTGTGTTGTATTTTGTGTTTCTAATATTTCATCCCTGGCATTTATCAGTTAGGACAGATAATTGAAACAGCAGTCAGTGTAATGTTACACTGTTGAACAGCACAACAAACTGAAGCCTCCAAGTGAGCACACAGTTGCATGAACACCTCTCTGAAAACAGTCTGAATATTATAACCTTCGTGAGGGTTGCAAGGCTTTTACAGAGGTGTACATACTGTAATAACTGGCAGCTGCATGGGTGTATATTATAATGTTTAAGCTGGTTTAAAAAAAAAAAAAGGTGTGGGTAGTAGTTTAAAGGTCTGGGTAACACTAACTAGCAACTCCAAAAGTATGAAAATGAGCTTCATATTCATGATTGTTTAGCACAACAGCTCCATAAAGAGTGGGAGTTTTTCTAGCAGGGAAAAAAATTGAATGTTGTTTTGTTATTTAAAACTCTTGTAGCTGCATTGGATTGTGGTATACTGTGGTTTCTGTGGCACATAAAATTGCTTTTCTCACTCTATAATAATATTTATTTAGGTGTGTGACTGTTGAGCATCAGCGCAAAATGTATAGTTTTACCTTTTGGTTTTTAAGGGCCAGATGCCAAAATGTATGTTTTGGCATGGATGGTTATGGAAAACAAAATTTTTTTTGTTTGTTTGTTTGTTTGTTATTGGTCTGCCTTCAAGTGAAACTGATGCAACAGTAAGAATAACAAATGCAAGACAACAAGACGGACCCAGAAATACAAGGTATATCTCCTGTTTTAGAAGAGATTTCCATAAGTATAGATAGATTTTAATACAGAATTTCTAGCTTCATTTTAGTTGAGATAAAATTTTAATGTGCCACATGTAATATGGGGCAGCTTCATGTGGGAGAATTTAAGACCTCTGCTAACCTAACATAAGGGCGCATTGTATGCCAGGGAATTCCTCTGCACTTTGCCAGCCAGCCATGGCTTTGAGAAGTTAGTGAGGCCTTAAAGTTCCTGTAACCCCTCCTGAAAAAAAAAAAAAGAAAGAAAAACTGATGGGAGGGAATATCTTCAGGAATGGTTGGTATTCTGAAATGTTATTCTTCTCCACAAGTTTATTTCTGTCTGTTTTATCGAGGCCCAGGGAAACATTCCTCAGCCAATCAGTGCGCTTCATCCTCACACATCACCAGATTTCCACAATCATAACATACAACGAGGGGTTGTATGGACAGCAACTTACAAGCAATAAAACACACTGGCCAGTGTTAAAGAGGGTTTTTGTTAATGAGCAAACCGTCCTACTGGTGAAGAGTGAGCTCAAGTATGATTAATGTAATCCCACCCTTAAGTAAACCGAGTGCAACGTTCATTAACCAATTCACACAAGATAAATGGCATCAGGATACGGTTATGCCTTCTAATTAGACATCCTCAGTCCGTGAAAGCTTCCTATTTATCAAAGTTAAATCTCTAAAACAAGGTCACTGACATCTCTGTTGGAACTACAAAACAGACTACAAATCAGCTGTAACAAAGAAAGTGAAAATGACTTACCACTCACTTCTCTCACACTCTGCACTCTTTCCCGGCTGTCCCTCTTCTTCACTCAGTCTATGACAAAACTTCTCAAGTTGGTCCCTTAACCACACTCCCTCTCTCCCTCTCCCTCTCCCTCTCCGTGTTAACATGGACGCACATGTGACTGTCACCGAACCGCCGAATAGCAAAATTGCGACATCTAGTGGGCAGTACAGCTACAGCACTGAAAATCAATAGTCATCTTTTATGGAGCGGTGCGCCCCCTGACAATTTCCACAGGTAATTTATGGGCTAATTTGATCTGACTCAGTAGCTGATTTGAAAGAAGCATCTGATGAATACAAATAGCTACATAAAGTCAAGACATTCTTTCGTCCATCCACAATAAGCAAATTCGTTTTTTCACTGAAGTAACAAAAAGTGATATTTTCATCATATGCTTGTAAAAACTGATTTTCACAGCTCACAGTGTTTTGAAAAAAAAGGAAGAAAATATCTCTATCTAGATCTATAAAAATATATAGAGAGAGAGAGAGAAAGAGGGAGAGAGAGAATCTGAAGCATTGAAATGTTTGCATGGTGATGGAACCAAATTAAAACTTGTTGTATCACAACAATATTAAAATTCATCCTTACTTTAATGTAAATGTCTGTGCCTCATTTCAACCTATCTAGCAGTCAGAAGAAAGGTAATAAGGATACATCAACAGGAAACCATTAATGCACTTTGTTCTAATCCCTTGGGTACATGCTCAGATGTGTTGCAGGTTAAGTGAGAATGACCTACTGATGGCACAAGAAGACAAGTCAGGAGATCTCCAACATTAGTAGGAGTCAATCTCTGGGGACCATCTGCACTAAATGTTCACTACAATGCATGTAATATTTTGGAGATGTTTCAGTATGAACCAAAGCAATGAAATGGCTGACCAACAGACCTCCCTAAAGCCACTCCACCACTACAAATATTTGATATACTGTTTAAAAAGAAATGGCAACTAAGTGAGTAGTGGCAATACAAGCTGTATGACATGGCTGTCTGTTCATGTCGACAGCTTTTAGCGTATTCCAAAACCAGGTATGTACCAAGATCACCTTTATGAATATTGATGGGATCAGATTTTTAAAACATTAAGCCTTGTAGGTTAAGTAGATATTCAGAATCTGAATAGACTAAGAAATTAGAAATCTATTCTCAGTAGATCTCACACACAATGAAGAGGACAAATTTGCAATGCAATACAGATGCTCTATAAAGAGAAAAAAACTGATGATTTCTTTATTCATTCAGTCCTATGGTCATTTGAAAAAAAAAAAGTTTTCACAGGGCTCTATGCAGTCCTGTGAAAAACTGTTTTCCATATGCTTGATAGTTGGTATGAGGTGTTTGTGCTAATATGGTGTGACTGGTTTTCACCAGACGCGGTGCTGTGCATTATGGCCAAACTTTGGTCCCATTTGTCCAAAGGACATTGTTCCAGAAATCTTGTGGTTTATTCAGATACAACTTTGCAACCCTAAGCCATGCTGCCATGTTCTTTTTAGAGAGGAGAACCTTTCTCTTGGCAACCCTTCCAAACAAGCCATACTGTTTCAGTCTTTTTCTAATTGTACTGCCTTGAACTTTAACATTTAACATGCAAACTGAGGTCTGTAGAGTCTGCATGCAGTTCTGTGAAAACTTTTTTTCACATGACTTTATGTGCAGCGAAGACTTTAACAGAGGTGAAACACAAGTTGCATCCTAAATGCAAAGATGTAAGCTTTGTTTGCCTTTTGGGTAGCCATAGCTCAATAAATATGGTCAGTGCATTTTAGTTCTGTTTTGAGACCTTTACTGTTTTCTGTCTGCCATTTACCACCGTGTCACATGTCAGCTGTGAGGTACTACTTAATATAATTCTTTCAGTCAAGCATTCCTACAAGGTAGCAAATATAAATGACAATATTATTGTGCGGCTAAAGCCTGGGAAGTTGACCTGTTACTTTTGAATACAGGCACATTTGCTGAAAGGCAAGAAGGGTATTTACACCAAATGTAATGGTTTCTAAAATGAAAGTGTTCCCATATTACTGCAAATCAGACTGATATACAGCCGGTTGTTACTGGAGGGCTGGAAGATTTGTCAGCAACAGGTAGCTCAGTGCAGTTATAGACCTAATCAAGCAATCAAAATCACATAAGGCCATGGCATATTGTTCAAGTGCCGAACAAACTCTCTTCCTTTAGTGTAATTAAATATTCAAAAGGTTACACTTTTCATCTAATATTTTATAATCCACACAGTAATTTAAATGTTACTGCACAGTGGGTAAAAAGTTCCAAGTCTGTAAGTGAATTCTCTCAAGTTTTATTGTACCAAAGCTTTAAGAAGCAATGTCCTGGTCATCAGGACACACAAAACATGTCTCAACAAAGTCCCTGTATTTATAAGAAATATGGTTTTGAATACTATAATGTAGCAGGAAAAAAATCAATTTAGAATATGTAAACCCACAGGAGGAGTTATGCTAGCTACTTATAAGTACACTATAACCATTCATTGCATGTTTATGTAGCCCTTACAATGCTACATGCCCTATGACAGCTGGGATAGGCTCCAGCGCCCCCATGACCCTGAACTGGATAAGCAGTTAAGAAAATTTCACTTTGCCTTGTCATAATTCGTCTGACTGTTTTTTGTTTGTTTGTTTTTAATAAACTGTAGACAGTGGGTACAAATGAACTCCTTCTTCTCTACGCACTTCGAGCTGGTCTCTGCGCGTCCCCGGTGACGCCTTCCTCTTACGCCGCGCGCTCCCGTGTCTCTCTCTCTCGTTCTCTGACATTCCGTCTGCTCTCACGTGTTGTGTGTGTATAAAAGGGTCCCAGTCTCTGCTCATTATGTCTAGTGTGTCACCAGACAAACGGCGAAAGATGGAGTCGGCGCTGAACCAGCTGAAGAAGCACACTGTGGTGGTGGCAGACACTGGAGACTTCAACGGTAAAAGCCGTTTTATGTCACGCTAACGTTAGCTGGTTAGCATGCTAACTATCTGACCAGGAAGGACTCAGCTTTAATGTGAATGACCGCGGTGGTGTCGATATCGTGAAGTGGATGTGAGCATCAAACTGACTCCATTTAGTTAGGCCGGCTGATGGTAGCTATATAACTGTCAGTTGGAAATGAGTTTGCCGGGTAACAAGTGAAGTTGACAATCTGATGATGTTAACCTTACTTAACAGCATCTACTTTCTATTAGCTGCACTAGCAAACTGTGCTAGCTAAATAATATGACGTCTTTGTATATTCTGTTAAAATTGCAATTATATCTAAAGAAAAACGGCATCAAGTACCACTTGATAAATCTGTATACGATGTGAAAACGAGGGTGATTTCGCAAAACAAAGTTAGAAACTGCTGTGGGCACACTGCTTGTGTAAGTGGGTGTAGAATCTGATAATCCTTCCTCGTTTGTCCCGTTCTTGCAACCGAGGAAAAGGTCATGTTTCTCAATGGGTCAGAATGAGGAACAGTGTGCAGGAAAAATATTAGATTTACACTCTGATGCAAACCAGATTGTTCCTCAAGTACAACCTGCACAGTCAGGATGACACGACAGAACTGCTCTGTGACTCCTGCAGCCAGGCATGACTTTGAAAAGCTGATACTCCTACTCCCAGATCCTAGCACCTTTTATCTTTAGCCTTTCGCATAACTAAACACTTTTTTTTTTTTTTTTGTTTGCTGTATTTTAATGTGTGAGTCTGTTGATGCCTTCATACAAAAAAAAAATGGATATAGCAAAAAATGCTATGTAATATAGTCTAGTCCGTTAGTGTTAAAATTATAGTTTTGCAAACAATTTTAAAAATAATCAGGATTTAGCTTTTAAGTCATTTGTAAAATAAAAATACAAAACATTTTGCTCTGATAATCAATGGTGATTAATAGCTGTGTAGTTTCTCAAATTTATGCAGCTGTAATTTGAATAAGTATGCTTTGTTGGTGGGTTCATAGAAACTAGAAATAAGTAGTGTCAAATTAATCCAAAGCACAATTTACATTGACGCATTACAGACACAATAATGTAGCCCAACAGTTTGTGCTACAGCAGCAGTACAAACAAAGCAGGACAGCAAGAGATTTCCAGAAAGAAGCAAATACTTTTTTTGTAATCAGCTGGGTCTGTCACACAATGCTGATATGCACAAATTTATCTCAACCGCTGTGAATACCTCTCTCACCACCATCGTCAATAAAAAAAAGACAAAGATGTTTATGCAGAGTTGGGATGTGGTCAGTCAAGATTTACCCAACTTCTGGTCTGTCTTTAAGAAATGCAGACATGGGTCTGGTTTATGTAATCTAGGCCCTAAATGCGATTTCTCGTTTTTCACCTGTTGCAAGTTTAGACATACATGTTGCAAGCCTAAATCAAGCAGAAACATGTCTGTTTCACATGGAAACGTGGTGAAACGGGGTTAACCAACACACCCTTGCTTCATTGATTTTAAGTGAGAGAAGAAAAGATCTCAGCAATAGTCTAAAAGTTAATGAAGGGGGGCTCTTGTGAAAGTTTGCTACTTGGTAACTAATTAGCCAACATGGGTATTGATGCTTTTAAAGAAAACATGCATCTAGTTAGGACTCCTTCTTGAACAGAGTCTCAACAGGTTGTATAAGAAATGTTTACTTGACAGACTGGTGTGTCTGCCTTAACATTTAGATAAATGCACTGATAATCTCAGTGTATGCACAGGTAGATTATGGGTATTTATTTAGTATACAAAGCTGTCGTTATGTACACAACCTTTTGCCTAACCAGTCAAATTAAAATGCATTCACTGATGTAAAAAGGTGGTTTTCCTTTTCTTAGGTTGTGGGTAATTGGATGGTATCTCACATACTCGTGCATGTCCCTCAAGTAACTACTGAATCGTGATACTGCAAACATTGTGAATCTCTGCACATGTGCCACCATCAGGTTATTCGCAGTGGCTGTGAAGTAGAACGTGTGTTAATGTAATTTGTGCATATTTATGACCAACTCATAAATTGCTAACAATGTAAAACTAGAGTACTTAAGTACAAGGCACCAACATGCACAACGAAGTCACTGATTATATGACTGATATAAATATACAGTCTTATATATGTTATAACTGTATTGTAAATTGAAGCTTTACTGTATTTTTACCTGCTTAAAACACCTGTGTTGTCAGTGGAAGTTTTTTTTGAATGCCTTTTTTAATACCAGACCCTAACTTTTGGGAATGTTGACATAATCGGCACTTCTTAAGCAGATGATCATGAGTGTCCAGTTCAGACCCGCTGACCTGTAGAAGGAGGGGGGTTAGAGATGACACACATCAGAACAGACACAGCCTTTGTTCTGAGGCTGAAGAGCTGGCAGCATTGACTGGACCCTGCTGCTACTATTCAGTGCTCACATAAAACCCCTGTGGTCTGTGAAAAAGCCCCACCACTCATCTATATCAAATAAAATTTTCCAGTTCTGTCCTGTAAACTGCAACAGGTTGTTTTTTAAGGTCTTTAGATTGGGGCGTAAATTTATTACATGACTTATTGCTATACATCAAAGACATTAGATTCTTTTAATTTATTATAGCCTTTCATTGAATGGTAGTTAATTTGAGATAGTTTTCCACCAGTAAAGATTCCATTAGTTGCATATCAGTTATTAGATTAGTTATTATTGGTTTAGGTTTGCACAACATGGTGGGTAATCACTACATCCATGTTTCCTTGTTTGTCTGTAGTTTTAAAGAGTCTTAAGTTGCAGAATTCCTCTTTCTAAAACTTTTATCCAGAAGCTGCAGTTAAACCTTTAATCTTTATAGAACATAAGAAGCACAAAAATCGATCTTTCTCTGAATATTTTTTAGAAGATTGCACAGCAACATGTTTACACAGTAGATGGCACCATTTTCTGCCTGATGGCAGAAGTATATTGTTGATTCAGTATGACTGAGCCCTTTTTCATTCTCAGTTCTTTCAGTCCTCTTTTACTTTTTGTACCTACGCTTATACAAATTTTAGTTGAATAGAAGGGAAATCTTAAATTATAGTAGATTAGTGGGATAACCAGTCTTAACATCTCTGGCCACAACTGTGTATCCCCAGACATCCTGAGGCTCCAGGTGAAATGTTTACATAGGCCTTTATTTTAGATTACAGGTTGTAGGCTAAGGTAGTGGAATATTTTAAATAAAATTATTGCTTTTTGTATTATTCATCTAAAGTTAGTAAAGTTTATTTTGTAATCTGTTTTGGGGTTTTTTGTTTACTTAGGGCCCGCACTAAGAGTACAGTAGCTTGTGACCTCCTGAGGCTATGTTTTTCTTTTCTTTTTTTTTTTTTTTCTTTTTTTCATGTGT
>VUQI01019996.1:0-13383 GCA_015106735.1 Paratilapia polleni | reverse complement strand
GTGATGTAAGCCTTGGATGCAGCTGCTCGGCCATGGAAACCCATTCCATGAAGCTCTCTACGCACTGTTCTTGAGCTAATCTGAAGGCCACATGAAGTTTGGAGGTCTGTAGTTATTGACTCTGCAGAAAGTTGGCGACCTCTGCGCACTATGTGCCTCAGCATCCGCTGACCCGCTCTGTGATTTTACGTGGCCTACCACTTCATGGCTGAGTTGCTGTCGTTTCCAATTGCTTCCACTTTGTTATAATACCACTAACAGTTCACTGTGGAATATTTAGTAGAGAGGAAATTTCACAACTGGACTTATTGTACAGGTGGCATCCTATCACGGTACCACGCTGGAATTCACTGAGCTCCTGAGAGCGACCCATTCTTTCACAAATGTTTGTAGAAGCAGTCTGCATGCCTAGGTGCTTGATTTTATACACCTGTGGCCATGGAAGTGATTGGAACACCTGAATTCAATGATTTGGATGGGTGATTGAATACTTTTGGCAATATAGTGTATCTCAATATGTAAAACTATAAGTAAAAAAACACTGAAACAGATTTTTATCACACTTCTTTTAAGTACAATAGCTATGTGCTATCGATTCACTTTGCACACAAGCACCAAGTGTAATGTTTAAACCAGCAAAGTCACTATGAGCTCAAATATATTTCACTGGAAACAAATGAAAATTTTCAAAAAACTAAATATTCCAAAGATTAAATAGTAAGCGTAGTTCAGAAAAGATAAAGAACACAAGTCACTGTCAGTCATCTCGCCCTTCGTTCGCACTGCCTGCGGGTATTGCTGCTAGAGAAAGGAAGCAGTTGCTTCTCAGCCTGGAATTTAACAAGAATCTATGAAATGGAGTACATGGCAAACTAAGCTATCAATCTACTTACAGACAGCTGGCATTTTAGGTTCTTCTTAACAATTCATATTTTACAAACACTACTAAACTCTGTTTCTCCCGCCACCATGCTTCACTTCTGGGAAGAGTTTTTGATGTTGTGTGTAGTGCCTTTTTCCATCCAGACATCATGATGTGCATTTTTGTATCCATCCCAGAAGCTTTTTCTATTACTTTTTTCTTGTGTGGTGTCCCACCATTCTTATTCAGGGTTTTCATATGGTGGAGACACTTTTTCCAGGTTTATACTTTTTAATCATTAGTTAGGTGGCTGTTACATTTCATGACATCAGCTGCACTTGTTAGTGGAAGGTTTAGTCTGTTATGATGGCTAGAACACAAGAACTTGAGGAGAACTGCTTCCTTGTTCTTTTTTTCTTTATTAAGAGCTGCCATTGACTGCAGTATGAGGTTGTCACAATTTCCAAAGGTAGTCTGTGTATTGTGCCCAGTGCTTGGAGGAGGAGCAATAGCTCTGATTTTCCTTTATAGGAAGTTTGTCATGTTTTCAATTGATGAGTACCCAGCTTTGGGAGCCTTTTCCAGCTCCTTGTTCTAAGATCCTGTGAAAATTGTTTTTCACCATAGTTCACATGTATCAGTCTTTTTGAAAAGAGCCAACTTTGTCAGTAACTTCATTATTAATCTACAACCCATATTTCCAATCTCATAGACTTATTGGAACATTTGGCTCCAAACCAAGTTGGCTCCAAATTAGGTTTGCTTGCTTTATTCTGCCTCCATTTTGAAGTCATATGAAAAGTCCAACTGTTTATGATTAGGCCAGTGGAAGCAGTTGTTTATTGATTTGTGATTGAAATTGAAATGGTTTCTATTAAAGCGAGTTTTGATACAAGGTTTCAACCTTCAACCTTTCAAACTTTCATACAAGAGCTATCACATACCTTGAATTGCAGTGCTGCCAGTTTATGTCTTCTGTAATCTTCACACCAAACAACACTGTCATTATTAAATCATAAATAATATGGTGAGAGATTCCATAATATCCTTATCACTCACTTTCCTCTCACAGACATAAAACAGCAGCTTTGTTTCAGAAAGACAATGATCAGTCTCGGATTGACTTTACTTATGAGGCATAAACCTTGACTATACATGTAAACAATTCAGGGGTTCTTGCAGCTTACAAAAAGTTACTGAGTGCTCTGAGTCCTGACTACTTAACTTTTCTGTCCCTGTATTTCCCAAAGGTTCAGACTCCATGTTTGACTGGGGAGCTGAGATGCTGAACAGATTCAAACTGCATATCCTATTGCAGGGCCTGACTCTGTTACTGTTAGGCCCAGCCTACGAAGCCTCTTCACTTGGCCTGACAGTCCACGTTGTGCCTCTCGAAAGAGACGGAGGGAAAATGGTGAGCAACATTTTCCGTCCCCTAAAATCTTTTTTTCACAGTGTCTTAAAACCACTTTAAGACAGTGTGAAAAAAAGTGTCTCTTTTCTAATTTATGGGCCACACATGCCCCATAAATTACTGCTTTAACCCAAATATATAGGCTTTTTTATTTTGATTTAGTAGTTGGGAGTTAAAGCATAGCCAGGTTTTCTATATTAATAGCCTACTATTGGTACATCAGTAATCTCTACAAAAAGATAGCATCTTTTTAGTATTTTAGTATATTATGTCAAATACTAAATTATATAAGATAAGAAAAGATACGATAAGATAAAGACAAGAAATACTTTATTTATCCCAAAAGTTGGGAAATTACTATAAGTAATAATTGTCAGTAATAACTTAATAGTCAACAGACAAGTCGATTGGTTCTCAGATTGATATTTGGTAGTCATTATTTTAATGCCTCATGAACTAAATGCAAATGTTTTTAATACATTTTTTAAAGTATTGTTTAGTGCAGACATGAGGGAGTTTGTCATTTTATCTCTTTACTTCTTCTTCAGGTGCGGGCTCATTTCAGTGCCATTGCTCCTAGTCCTTGTCCATCTTTGTCTGGACTCTGTGCTCCAGGAGAGGACTGTCTGGTCCACACCACCTCATTACCTTTCACCGGCACCAAACCCTCTGACTGGTGTGTCCGCCAGTGGCAGAAAACTGTCCCCAGTGATTACAGAGCCACCATCAATTTAGGGTATGAGACCTACTTACATTGTGAGAACGCTGGTCCTCAGACATCTTAAATTTTGAATTGATCTTTTTATGCACCTCATGCTTCTGTTTTTAAAGTGTTCTACTTTGTATATGTTTCCTTTCATTGATCAAGGATGTTATTTGTTTAATTAATGGGGCAAACATTAACACAACTTGTTTTTGTTGTTGACTGATTTAGGTCCAACACAGAATTTTATGTATCAATGAATGCAGGACCGACGATTCGAGCAAACAGTGGGAGACTCAACCACCCTGCTTTTGTAGCTCTCCCTCCTCCACTAAGGTAATGTACAGAACCACTCTCATTCTCTCTACATGAAGTCTCCAAAAGGGTCTTTGCTGTAAGAAATTCCTTTATTCAGACATTAGCTCTATTTGTGTTAAATAAATTAAGGAAAAATTAAGCTGTCATAAAGAAATATAAGCTACATAGATTTGAACAAGTGAAGGATCCATAGAAGTTCTCACATTAAATAGAGTTTTAAAGTTTCAAATCATTTAGTTGCTCAGATGATTTTGGGCACTTCCTTAAATGACTGTAATCAATATTTTTTTTAATTAAAAAAAAATTCAAAAGGCCATGTGAAAACAGTGTGTAACCTGAGTCTGCAGGTTTACTGAAAGAAGTTTCAGCTGATTGTTTAGCTGTGACTCACTCTCACCACTCATAGTGCCATTTTCAGCTCCAAAAGGCAGCTGTTGTTGTGGGTTAATTGCAGGATCACCTCTTGGCCCCAACCAGGTGTCACCAACAAGGCGAGAAGTTACTGGCTTCACCCAAAATAAACTCACCTGCTTCTCAAATATTTCTTCAAAATGACGTCTTTCAGTTGTACAGACTGCACCAAATCCATTTTCGTTTTCTCTTTTGTTGTTACTGTATTTATGATTCAAGAGGCTGATTATCTCTTTGTTTCTGCATGCTACCAACACTTGCTGTTCTGTGAGATCAGGGCCCGTGTGAACTGCCCTCACCACTTCCATCTGTCAGTGAAAGACTTGGATGGGGACAATGTCCGATGTCGGTTTGCCAGCTCTGACAAGGGAGAATGTGTCAGCTGCACCCAGCTCTCTTTCATAGAGCTGGATGGGGTGAGTCATACTTCAGGAGGATTTGATGTCATTGCAGTCACTAAGAAGAAATTTTCTTCTCAATTAAAAATGATTTTACTATTTAAAAGATGTTTATATATATATATATATAAAACAAAAAAGGAGTGTAAAAAAAAACGTAATCGCATGCTGGAAACTGTTTAGAGTATATGATATGGTATGAACATACAGTATATTGATACATGATATAAAAAGTGGTGCGCAAAGTGCAACAAGTATGTACAAAAGTAAAAGTACCAATACTGCAGTGCAAATATATTGACTGTCTAAGTTCTACAGTCAAAATCTTGTTGAAGTGTTATTTGTTAAATTTAAGTACCCACTTTGCCAAAATTTAGTGTTATACAATTATATAATACTGGATTTTTATTTAAGCCTCGATTTATCATTGTGGCTGGACAAAGGAGAGTGAATTTGAAGCAATTTAAAGCAAATTGTTATATTAAAAATGCAGATCATGTTCTGCTATGGGAAGTACTAGTTACCATACACTGTAAACCTAAAGAGTTAATAGATCTCAAGAAAGTTAAAGCTACAGATTGCCCTAATTTTTTTAAAGTTAACAAACTTCAAAGTCAGTTGTTTGATGTATGTACCATTTGATTGCAGTTAAATTTAAAGCTTATTAGGCCAACTCAAATATGTTTAGTCAGTGTGACTTAAGTTTTTTTTTAAAGGCAATACTTATTCACAACTCTTGCATGCTCATTGGCTAACAAATCTTTTTGCAGGCATGGTAGATGCCACATGCTGGCTGTTTTCAGAACTGGAAGCTATGTTCATCTTTTATATACAGTCCAAACATACTTGAGTAAGACACTTAAACAACGAGAAGAGCATTTCTGCACATTCCTATATGTGCTAAACCCAGAACTTCCTTGATACGCCTGCTCAAGACGTTACAGAATTAATAGACAAGTGCAGACTATAGAAGGACTATACTATAGAAGATGCACACAATAGAAATAAGTATTCTGAAATTATACTTTTAAGTAGAGCTTACTTATTCTGCAGAATAGTCCAAGTTAACCAAAATTCAGTTTAATCAACGGGAGACACCAGCTAGATCTCAGGCAAAAAAGCTAGATACAAAGAGAATGCAGGTGAATGGGGAGGAGCTGTAGGTCACGTATTGGCGGGGGAAAGTAAACATCAGGGAATGGCAAGGTCTGAAATGACAAAAGGGCAAAGAAAACAGAAAGCCAAACAGAATGAATGAACAAAACATGAAACTGTGACAGTGACGTAGAAAAAGTAGCTTAAATTTTAAGCACATTACTAAAATATTTCAGAGCCTGGCTCCTTGAGCTGAGGCTCAGCTTTGATCCCTTTGCCTAAAGTTTATCTTGGCATTAAACTCCTCCTTCATCAGTGTCTGGTTAAAATGTCCATTTACTAAAAGTGAATCCACACCTGCTGCCTCCAACCAATCAGAATCTGGAGTTCTCAGTGCCCATGTTGTAAAATACGCCTTTGGCTCTGACTGTTTTCAAATTTTTAATTAAAATAAACCTGATAATATTTAGCAGACCAGCACTCAAGTGTGCTGACTTTCGTTTTATTGTACAACTGAATCATGTTGAGGGTAAAGGAAGATGTCAAGTTACTCTGTATTAGCAGAAGCCTGCCTTTCCAGAAATAACCTTCCAGTTACTTTGGATATGTCACAGAATATTCTTTGGTTCTTGATCAATGAAATGATTTCTGCAGTAAAAATCGGGGTTTTTTTTATCCATAATTTGCTCAGTGAAAAGCACCATTGTGTAATGGTGTGTGATTTACATACAGTCTGAAACGAGTTTGACTGTTTGTCTGTTTTTTGTCTTTTATTGATGTCACTTACAGTCAAAGAAAGTGTTACCCACAGACATCATCATGGAGCTGGTTCATTGAAATTATTTGTGCTCACTCTGAAATTGACACTGTTTCATTCCTTTACCAGGAGAAATGCACGTTGTCCTTCACTGGAAAAGCACCTGCAGGACAGTATTTTATCTACCTGATGGCAGAGGACCTGATTCCTTCGCCCAGAGTAAACCACGTCACAGATACAGCCCTCAGCTCTGTCCCTGTCCATCTCTCTCTAACTGGTGAGGTTGATGATTACTTAGACATTTCAATTCAGGTGTAGAGAATAATAACAATTATAATAACAAAAAGTACAGTATTTTGCACATTCTGTCATCATCTGTCATAATGAAAAAAAAATTATGATATTGCTAATAACTTATAATATGATGTAAAACAATTTCCCATTTTGTCTTTATAGTGGAAGAGTCATCTTCTAAGTGCTCTGATGAACCGGTGGCAATAGACAGGACCCCAGAAGAGGACTCTGTACTGTTTGTCCTGCCATACCAGGAGGAGAAAATCAACATTGACTACAAGTCGGAGCAGGAGAGGTGCGTCCTGGTGGCCCTTCCATTGCCATCTTTCCTAGTGCATTTTGAGCAACACATCATTTATTCTTTTATTTTTCTGTTGTTGTTGTTATTTAACCCTCTCAGGGTGGCTGGGATGTTCTGCTACCGCATATTAGGGTCAATCTAGGTCAAATAGACCATTAAAGAACAAGAAAAAAACTGAGATATTCACTGAGATGTAAAATTATGAGAAAAAAAACTCCCAAATTTACAAGGAAAAAACTTAAATAGCTCTGAGATTTACTGTAAAAAGTAATTTTTTAAAAGCAAATAAAATTTTTAAAATATTTTTATTATTTTACATAGAATTTCTTGCCATATGTTTAGGACTAAAGCAAATATTAGAGAAATTATTAAAAAACTGAACTATATCCCCTTAGCATTGACTGTTGCTGTATTTTGAGTGACATCGACCTACTCTGAATCACTTCGACAAACTGTACTGTTTTGATGCATGGCGCCTCACATTTCAAATGCTGTAAACATTTTAACACAGCCTACCGCAGCAACAGCAAGAATATCTGTTTGTCATAGGAGAAGACGTCATGTGTAGGAGCAAACACTTGCTGAATCAGTATGCTGTACATAGTTTTCACCATAAGAATCCAAAAAATAGAACATAATGTTCAAGTGGGCCACGTAGTCAAGCTTAGCCACCATCCCAGCAGATCAGCTGATCTCAGTGCCATCACACGTCAGCTGATGGCTCAGCTGACAACCTTCTACACATGCAGTTGACATATCTCACATGGGGTACACTTTTTAATCTGCTTTAGCCTGCCCACACTTGCTGTGCATCTGCAATCCGCTTTGCAACCCACCCCTGCCCCCAGCTTCACTTTTTGCATTAGGTCTGTTGTCAGTGATGTCTGGTCTGTTCTGTGCCAGGAGTTAAATTTGCTGTTGCTCTCCCCAGGAGACAGGAGCAACAAAAATTAACCAAAGAATCACAGAGCTGTCACTCTATTGCAGTGCAGATTACATTTGTCATGAATTATGTTACGCCATATTGTAGCAGTAGCTTATTGTTTCTTTGGTACCTAGCTTGTTACGCAAAATTAAATCCATGTCATGCAAAACAAAGCAGCAGATGTCAGTCTACACAATGTTACATACAGACCTCTGCCTTCAAAAATTCCAACAGGGGAACTAAAAAAAATAGCATGTATGACAGATACACAATGCAGTGTGTTATAGTCTAGGTGCTACAACTGTGTGATTCTTCCTATTCTCTAACATGTAGAGAATGCAAAACAATCAGGCACAATTGTAAGACCTAAGTTTACCTGTTCGAGTTTGTACAGGATTTTTTTGGTGAACTGTCCCAGTCAAAGTTTTTGAAGCTGAAATTAAAGGTTTCTCTCAATATTTGCAGTGTTTTAGAGTTAGCAGTGGTTGGGCCCCCTGACCTCTACAGGACTGGCTTCACATCAGTCGGCCCCCTGGCGACTATGGCCATGGCCTGGGTCCGCTCCCAGAACAACCTGACTCATCTGTTGCCCATCTGCTTTGTTGCAAATACCAAAAGGTCAGCTGATGCCTTATCAAACCTGTATTTATAAATTTGCATATATGTGTCGTAGCAGATGAACCGGTCTGATCTGCATGTTTTATCCTTTCAGCTTGCAGTCAGAGCCGAGATGCGTGTGGCTGTACCAAAGTAAGAGCTTCCTAGAAGTATTTTAAGAATTAGGGAAACAGCTTCTTTCCCCAAAGCAGGGTTTCTCTGAAAATACTGACTACTTAAACGTACCTTTCTCAACCTTTTTCAGGGGAAATAAGAGCACTACCTGCTGGAACAGGTGGGGGGAAAAAACACAGTTTGTTTTTTAAAGTGTTCTCTGTGAGATTCAGATGATTTATTGTAGTTGCATGAGTTATTAATAATAATTAACCACCTGCTCCTGGTGTCTGCCTTTAGAGCTTAAGTGTGAGAACACGGAGATGACTCTGGTGCTCCCTATAGCCTCCCTCACAGACATCAACCTGGCCGAACTCCAGCTCAACAGCCCCACCTGCCCCGTCACCTACAACAACACACACTTGACTGCAACCATCTCCTTGAATGGCTGTGGCACAAAGACTGTGGTAAAATGCTATGCAATTCTGCTTTTCTTTACTTTTTTTGGTCATGCTTTCTTATTTTCTTTTTGAGACATGAAAGATTTTTATTCAAGAAACAGATCACAAAGGTATTTAAAGAGCAACTTAACAACAACTGAAAATCTTGCATTTGCTGACATCAGGTGGTTTCCTTTCTTTTGGTATATGTATATTTCAGGAGTGTTTAGAAAGGAGGTTTAGTTAATTAACTAATTAAGAACCATGAACTATGATTTGATGAATATCAAAATAGGGAAACTGCTTGTTTTCGGTTTCAGAAGAGCTCATATGAATTGGCTTAATCAGCTCTATGAGTATGTTCACTCAGAGTTACCCATTTAAAAAGAGCTCCATTATTACAATTCATAGATTTAAGCTCAAACAGGTAGCCTAAGACCTATAGCCTCATGACTGTACCTCCATCTGGGTTGAATCAAAAACAGTCATATCATTCAGCAGAGATTTCATCTTATTGTAGCTTTAACTCCCAGCAGATTGCTCTTTCAACACACATAAATGTCCTCTAGCCTAATATATGTTTCTTAATCAACTTGAGCTCTATTCAGCTAAAAGAAAAATAATTTGCTTTGATCTATGAAAACATGTCCATGGTGTGTAATATTACTAATGTAAGGGCAAGGAATGCTGTTCAGTTAAATTATAGTGTGATAAAACTGTAAAGTTTAATTAAGTAGTCATCAGAGAATAAGAGCCAGCCTTCCCATGTTTGTTTTGGGCTCAACAGGAGGGAGAGGATAGGGGAAAAACTCTGAGTTGTTAAAGAAAACCTGCCAATAAGTGGTTTAGAGTCATAGAGTCACTTGAAATAAACCAAGAGTTTAAGCTACCTCTTTTTCAAGTGGGGAAAATGCATTTCATTTATCTGAGGCTGCAGGTGCAATAAGCCTGAATACACAGAAGGTGAGACTGATTGAAAACTTTTTATTCAAAATGGCTTTTTGGTCTGGTATTAAAATTATTTGTTAAATTCAGAAATATTTTGCAATGACAGATTATTGATTTGAATTTTGATTCTCTCTTTTCTCATATTCTCAATTTTTTTCCCAGCACTCTGGTTCAGAGCTGGTTTACACCAACACCCTGAAAAGTGTGCGTCCCTACACTATGATTAGCCGCCAGCCCTCTCTCATCCTGCCCTTGGCCTGCCGCATCCCCGGAGCTCAGGTCAAGGGCCCACAGTTTAACATCAGCCTGCCCACAGAGAGAGAGACCTTTGGTCAGCTTCGTGTTTGGATGGAATTTTACCTCCCAGGACAAGGGCCCCTGGCAGAATTCACACAAAACCCCAGGTTTCGCTCTAACTTCATCTCATCAGCAAGAGTGCGTAGACAAGCAGACTCAGGAACAGAAAGCAGCTCCACTATCCGCACCTCTAAAAGTGGGGTCTATGGATCCTGGATCAAACAAATGGACCTCTATGTAAGGTCCAATTGCAGCGTGGCTCGAGCTGAGATGATAGTGAATGATTGTATTGCGTCTAAGACAGAGGACTTTGCAGAAAGCCTTTCTATTGTGAAACAAGGGTCAGTAACAATCAACTTGTGTCTTGTCATGTTTTAAAGTTACTGCTTTGATGAGATGAGATGAGATGAGATGAGATGACAGATGCTGTTAGAAAATTGGGTCAAAGAAATGCTGTTTTGACTTCATGTACAAGTTACGTCTGATTTTGAATCACATCATAGAAACTTAAATAGTAATCTCCTTTTTCTCTTTCAGGTGTTTGACATCCAACAACACCTTAGAGATTATTATAGCCCAAAATAATACCAAGGTTTATCGCCTTGATCTGACCACACTGGAGACCAATGGAACAACGGTGAGTGATGTCATATAACAGACAAATAACACATACTTTGGAATACTCTTTCTGTGATTGCAACCTTGTTTCCAAAAAAGTTGAAACTGAGAAATATTTACATTTTTTTTTTTTTTTTATAATATATGCTCATTTTGCACTTGATCACAACAGTGTCTTTCAGAAAAGTTGGACAACTAATTAGATTAAATAGGAACATAATTGCTAAAAAGTGCAGCCCAGAGTTGCTGGGTCTTTCAGAGGTAAATATGAGGAGGGGTTTACAACTTTGTGAAGAAAGACTTAATGGGCAAATTGGTCAACAATTTCAAAATAATTAATCTCAACACTAACTTGCAAAGAATTTGTAGACTTCATCATCTACAGTGCACAATATCTTTAGAAATTCAGAGAATTCTGTGGAATCTCTGTATACAAGGGTCAGGGCTAAAAACCAACCAAGACATGAATTTGACTCTATCGGTGAAATAAAAGAAATATATAGGGTCATTTGATGTCAGTTCATCAAATGACTCCCACCTGACTGTCTAAGATTTGCCTGAAAAAAATCCAGGGGAAAGAATCACTTCTTAACAGGGATTGTGCAAAATTTCAGGTCCCTACTGTCATTAGTTTTCTTAAAATAAGTATTTCTGTGGATGATGATGGGGCTGTTTTTAGACATTTTTCTGGCCATTTTTAGGGGGCATTTTAAAATTCCATTATCTAGAAAACTATTTGAAGTAGGTCCTACAAATAGTCTAGGACAAATCTCTGGTACTATGGCTATATGAATATTGACTCTCTGGAGTGTAGCCCAAGAATGATGGGTGCTCAAAGTCCCTGAAGTATTTGGATGTCTGATCTCTGACAGCATATTAGGAAACCTGTAGAAACCACAATTTTACAGGTATCGGACTGATATTTTGTTTACAGCTTGTCATATACAAGGCACATAATATTATTTACAACAGTCCAAATCAGGTAAAAGGACTTAGCTCTAGTAGTTTTCTAAATAATAGAATTTTAAAATGGCCCCTCAAACGTGGCTAGAAGAGCATTTGAAAAGAGCCCTGCCATCTTCCCATCATGTACTTTTTTTTTAGAAAAATAATTTGTGTTTAAGGATCACGTCATTTGTGGGAAGTTCATGAACACCACATCCTTCTGGCTAAAGAGGATAGAGACTATCTGGCTTGTTATCAGTGCATAGTGTACAAGCTGGCAGCTTACTTTTGGGATACATAAAGCATATCTTGTCTTATTATCTTATCTTTTTGATGGTATGGGCTTGCAGAAGTGCACATGGCATGAGTAACTTGCACATCTGTAAAGGTCCCATTGATGTAGAACAATATACAGTATAAAGGTTTTGGAACAACACATGCTGCCATGCAGACAATATGTCTTTCAGAGAAAGCCTTGCTTATTTCAGCAAGACAATGCCAAACCACATTCTGCTTGTCTTTTATTAGCATGGCTCCATATAAAATAGTTTGCAGTCCAGACCTGTCACCCACTGAAAACATTTGGAAACATGGAACAAAATATACAACTTGAGCAGCTGAAATCCTATATCAAGCAAGAATAAGAAAATATTCCCCTTTAAAAAGTACAGAAAACCTCTATTCTCCAACATTTACAGTGCTATTAAAAGAAGAGGTGATGCAAGCCCCTGTCAGCGTTTTGACACACATTGCAGCCACTGAATTCATAATGACTATATATTTAAAAAAAAAAAAAAAACAACAATTTTAACATTTAAAAAATTCCTTGTACAATTTTACCAAAAATATTGGGTTTAAATGATCATTGCAATCTGTTTTTATCTATTTTTTTATGCAGTATCCCAATTGGTTTAAGAAAAAAAGTATTTGTAGTTTGCAAGGCAATTTTGAGGAAATCCCTACAAGATGTTTTTGAGATTTCACTCCTGTTTAGCCATATAAAACAACTGCAACCGCTATATAAGTTTACAGTTTTTCTTTAAATCCCTTGATGTCACTCAAATTTAAATGGCAATGTTGGTTGGTCTATACCATTGGGCCAAACACAAATGTTTAAAATGATTTCCATGAGATTTAGTTGCTTTCATCTAACACCATAATCTGGTTGAAATTTGAACAAAGCAATGGTTAATGTCTGAGTATCTCTAAAACAAATCCCAGCAATTGCACTACAGAGTTTTCACTAATCAGTAAATATTATCATGCTAACATGCTATGGTAAGATGTTGACCATTGTACACATCATGAGTGTTCTAGCTTTCTTATTCTTAGCATTTGTCTTGATTTCTACTTCATCACATCTCCTACATCACATTCTCTTAAACAGTGCTTTAGTGTTGTTCCAGTATTAATGCCTTATAAATAGCTGAAGTACTTTATGTGGTTATGCTATGAAATATTTTGACCTGAAAGTCCACACTGCTGAAAGTAGCTTTGTTTTGTTTACAGATCTATGTCCAGTGCACAGTCAATCTATGCATTGCCATCAAGCCCTCTCAGAGGTGCCCAGATCTGTGTACCAGCTCCAGGAGTCAGAGCATTCTGATTGACAGTGTGTTTACCAGCACTTACAAAGTCACATCAGGACCTGTTAGCCTTGTGGTCACCACTCCTGCTCCAACCATAACAATCACTACTACAAACACTACAACAAGTACACCAACAACTACAACTGTAACAGCTATTAGTGCAGCTGGCCAGAATGCCACGAGTAGTGGTAAGACGATATCTTCTTAACAAGGCTCCACCTCTCCTCTGATTTTTTTTTTTTTTTTTTTTTTTTTTTTTTTTTAATTAAAATTTTTTTTTATTTTATTTTTTTTTTTTTTTTTTTCTTTTCCACTGATTTTATTTATAAGAAATTGTTCTTTGAACTGTTTAATGCA
>VUQI01019994.1:19696-30005 GCA_015106735.1 Paratilapia polleni | reverse complement strand
CTTTTCCCACCTTTAATGTGACCTATAACCTGTACAATTCAATTGAAAAACAAACAAATCTGTTTGGGGAAAAAAAAAAAAAAGTACAATAAACTGGTTGCGTAAGTTCAATTCAATTCAGTATTATTTATATATTTATATAGCGCCAAATCACAACAACAGTCACCTCAAGATGCTTGTGTGTAAGTGTGCACACCCTTAAACTAATACTTTGTTGAAGCACCTTTTGATTTAATCACAGCATTCAGTCTTGTTGGGTACACACCTGCCATCAATGAAAGAGACTCTGATTAACCCCAAATAAAGTTCAGCTGTCCTAATAGGATTTTCCTGACATTTACTCAGCTGCCTGCTACAGCAAAAGCCATGGTTCACAGAGAGCTTACAAAGCATCAAAGGGATCTCATTGTTGAAAGGTATCAGTCAGGACAAGGGTACAAAAAATTTCCACAGTATTGGATGTACTGTGGAACACACTGAAGACAGTCATCAAAAAGTGGAGAAAATATGGGACAAAAGGTGCTTCAACAAAGTATTAGTTTAAGGGTGTGTGCACTTATGCAACCAGTTTATTGTTTATTTTTTTCACATCACAAAAACCTGGCATTTCAACGGGGGTGTGTACACTTTTTATATCCACTGTATATGATGAAAGATGTGTCACTTACTTCTGCATTCAAGAGAACCTGCAGAGCTCTTCCACAATAATAGATGGCAACATAAGTGACATTCAAAGGTTTTACAGCTCCAAGCATCATTTTCTAGTAGAAATACACAGTGAGAAAAGGAAGGTGTAGAGAAAAGGAAGTCAGTTCCAATATGTGTTAAAGCTGCATCAGTTATTTTAAAAAATGCTACTGAGTGAAATTACTACTTACAGTGTAAAATAATATAAAACTGGGATAGGCTGGATAATTAGAGAAGAGTATATAGAACGGTATAATGTTTTCAGTGCTGAAGGTTGGTAATTACTGGACTTTGCAGCAAGACAGTGATACCAAGCATACATCCAAGTCAATCAAAGATTCAATGAATCATTCCTGGAATATCTTGAGTTGTCAACTCATTTCTGGGATTGGTGTCCCAGTTAAAATCTTTGGTGGGATTTAACGAAAGCAGGGGAAACACAGAAACTGAATAATATTAGTGAGCTAGAAACCTTTTCACATCAGGACCAGGCCAGATCTCAAGGAACAAAGGTGCCAAATGCCTGTGATTTATTGAAAGTCATAAAGGCCATAAAAGCCCTTTCTAAAGTTAAATAGATAAAAGAAAGGATAGTGTTTCTACAGAAGGTAATTTACAGAGCTAACAAAAACATGAAGAGAAAGACTTTCGTTTAAAGAGCTCATGAAGTCCTAACATGAAAGTGTTTTCTATCGACACTTTCTGAGACGGACTGCTGGCAGTGTGACTCAAAATAGACTTTGTACTCGTTTAGAAATGGATCCTCAAGCACAAGAGCTGTTGAGGAGCATCGGTTCATTTTGGATGTGGCAGGTTTGCAGGGAAATGGTCATGAATTTCAGCCTCTGCCTTGTGTTAGCCCGAGGACATTTCTGTGTTTATTACTGAACAGGCACTAGTTTCTCTCAGACAGAATATGAGAGAAGCTTGTTCCTTGTCCAGTACACAGAGTTCATAAAAAGTTCATTATGCTGGTTGTCTAACGGTTGTTAGATTTTTTTTCAAGCATTTTTGCATTATTTTAAGCAATCTCTGTGTTGTTGTTCTCTGAACTGCACAGTCAGACAACCACTTTGGTCCACACAGTTCTAGCCTCATCGTGTATTTCACATTTCAGTCTTGACTAAAACGTATCTACTTCTTCGAGTACTGTGATAGGCCGCTTAAAGCTCTGCATTTTCCATGGCACAATAGATGATTACCTGCCATAATATCATTATTGCTATTCATAGTGTTTGTGGGTTTTGTGTCTAATTTGTGTATTGTACCTTATCGCTCAGGCTGCTTCAACTTGGCCATGGCCCACGGCACCAGCATCCAGTATGAGCCAGTGGCAGAAATCGGTGGAGGCGCTTATGGAACTGTTTATAAAGCCCGGGACACGGAGAGCGGGCAGTTTGTGGCTCTGAAGAGCGTGCGTGTCAAGACAGACCAAAATGGACTCCCAGTTTCCACAGTCAGAGAGGTGGCTCTGTTAAGAAGGCTGGAGCAGTTTGACCACCCCAACGTGGTCAGGTAAGAGAGTCAACGATGTGTTATGTTTTTAGTTTGTGTTTATAATCCGCTGTGAACGCTTCACACAGGAGTCATGAATTTTCTTGTTCGTACAGGCTTATGGATGTTTGTGCCACCCAGAGGTCAGACCAGGAGACCAAAGTCACTCTAGTGTTTGAGCATGTGGACCAAGACCTTAAGACATACCTAGAGAAAGCTCCAGCTCCAGGATTAGCTCCAGACCACATTAAAGTGAGAACTGACTCCAGCAATATCTACACTAAACTGAACTAAAGTTGTCAAATAAGACTGCTGAAACCACATGGAAAGCATGGAGCGTTTTGCTATTTATTCATTTAAAGCCCTGTTACCAGGCTAAAACTTATAAAATATTTAGTTCTGGTTAAGATCTGCCTGTGTTTTTGCAGGATTTGATGAGGCAGTTGCTGTGTGGTCTTGCATTCCTTCACTCTAACCGCGTGATGCACAGAGACCTGAAACCAGAGAATATTCTGGTAACCAGCCAGGGCCAGGTGAAGCTGGCTGACTTTGGACTTGCCAGGATCTACAGCTGCCACATGGCCCTCACACCTGTGGTAAGAAGTGTATACAGTAATTTTCCAAAGCATACTGTAATTTTTTTTATAAGTTTATAAGTTCTTCTTTTTTTTATGATTTCCGTTAATTTATTAATTAATTTTTTTTAGATTTTCTACCAGGAAAATCAAACCAGGCTGATTGCATTTCAGTCAGCACTAACAAATGTATTTTGGGCAGATAGAAGATAAGAGAGAGAGAAGAGAGAAGATAAAAATACAACAGAAATGATACATTTTATCCATTTATGATGCATACAGTGTCTAACATTTCACATTCTGCTGCCAGGCATAAACATTTTAGGAAATATGCTTATTTGTCCTCTTGTAGCGAGTTAGATGAGAGTACTACAACCAGCAGATGGTTAGCTTAGCGTAAGGAGGAACTGGAAACAAGAGGAAAACAGTTAGCTTGACTCTGTCCAAAAGTAACAAAATCTGCCAAGTGGTACTTCTGAGCCTCAATAATTAACACATTATATCACATTTTTGTGTAAAAATGTAGTGTAAAAACCTCATGCTGTTTCTTGGATGGGAGCAGTAACTTCCTGGAGTGTTAGCATGTTGCCAAGAAATACTCTAGTACAAACCATGTGAAACTACAACATGATGCTCCAAAACTACATTTTTATAGATAAAGAAGATATAATAGTTAGATGTACTGTACTGGATAGCAGATTTCAGTACCTATGTTTAAACTGCTGTAACTTGTTTTGGGATTTAGCTTTTAATATGAAACATATTTCCCTCATATTGGCTCAGGTTACGGCTGTGTTAGATTATTCTTTGTTTTATGAGTTTGTTTATGAGTTATAATGATTTTAATGCACACAGACCTCCTGCCTCCATAAACACGCATTAGGAGATGTAGCTTCCCCTTAATAATATAGCAGTCACATTGAAGCACAAGATTTAACAGCAAGGTAATGAAAATAATAAAATATAGACTGGTTAAAAGAGTAAATATGTTTAATTTTACTGAGTGTTAAAAAGAAATAATAATAGCGTCTCACACATCCTTTGTTTATAGTTTACAAAGTAAAGGAGTCAGGGGATGGTAGGCAGGGCAGCAAACCACTGTGAGACACATGAAGGGGAGTCCATCTTTCTTTAAACCTATAGTTTTCACTGCATGTAATATTATTTGCATGCAGTGATGCATTGAGGAGAACAATACTGTTTTTAACAGAAAAAGGGGGCGCTAGACCTCCTTATCTGCCCCTGTAATTTCAGCCCATTTCCGCAGTGATATGACAGCACAATTTTGGAGGGGCAACAGGGGGACCCAGTCAAATTTCAGGGGGAACACTACCCTGCCCCGTTACTAGATAATGGTTTTGGGTTTTTTTTTTTAGGTTTGCACTAAACACAGTCTGTTATGTGATACTCAGACATTAATAAAAAAAAAAAATTTCACCTCAAAGGTAAAGCGCCTGATACCTGAATGATATACTCTGGAAAAATTCAACAGAAAAACAGCTAATGTACGAGTATGAGTGTTTTGCTTGCATGCGAGAAAGTACAGCTCTTTGACGTTTACTAATTGCTGTATGTCACTACTGATTTTTAAACTTTTTTACTTATTTGTTCTGTGTATTGTTTACATTTGTTAGAGCCCAACCAACACCTGCCTGTGCTGATACATACACAGAAATTCCTATACAGATACATCAGATGATGTTCTTTAAACAAGTATTAGCATGTATAGTACATGGTAATAAAAGGGATTGGGGATGGGGTTTTGTTAATTCACTTTTCAGTATTGTATGTATTTCACAAATGACGATAAATCCACCGGGTTTTTGTCTCGCAGGTTGTGACACTGTGGTACCGACCGCCTGAAGTTTTGCTACAGTCCAGTTACGCCACACCCGTGGATATCTGGAGCACCGGCTGCATCTTTGCTGAGATGTTCAGAAGGAAGTGAGTCAGCAAAATAATGGTCAGATAATGAAAACTGATCCAGTATATTTATGTTTATATGTTTGTTGTAATGTTACAAGCCAGAATTTGATAGACAGCATATATGCAGTATGGTGTGATGTGTACAAAGACAGACAAAGAACTAGTTTTTTCCATTTTAGTGATCTGAGTCACCAAGTTACAAAGTAGCAGATATCTGATTACTCATTCTTTGCAAGGTATTTTTATGAAGAGAGCTCTGGATTCTCATTTAATTCCTAAAGCCAGATCACATTGTGATAGTTTTAAATCGCTTCCATCATGCCATGTAAGTTTGTTTTGCTTCATCATGTACTTTCTGTATGAAGCCGTTGTTTTGATAACCATGACATCGTTCGTTTTACTGCACAGTGATAGAGAAGCAGTGTGTACAAAGCACAAGCCTGGGACTCATGTCTCGCCTTTTATTTGCTGTTCAGGTTCTAAAACTGTTGGCTAAGGTTAGAGGAAGTTAAATATTGACAGAGTCTTGTTCATTTTTTCCTTTTAAGTCAGGCTGACTTTTTCATATTTAACAAAGATGATCATTTCCTCATCTTAACCAAGTGTTTTGAGTTGGCTTAAAAATACCAGAAACACTTTTGTAAGATGCCAGGACTGGATATCCTGGGGAAAGCAAATAAAACACAGTGAGGTTGAACATTTTAAAGCTATGCTAATATGAGCATTTCTGCATTCTGTTTACCCGGGCTGTTTGTTACCTAATACTCATATGCTAGTACAATGAGCTTTACTAAGGGTAAGTTGGCTTAAAAAAATAAATAAATAAGGGCTTTGCCATGAACATTTTTTAAGTGTGACCTGGGTATGAATTAAGGTCACTGAGTTGTAGTGTATTTTTATAGCTCTGTTAGGTATGAGTGTCATCCACATCATGCATGGTGATACAGATTTACTATTTAGAGTTTTGGTACCATGATAGCAGGAATTTTGTGACTGTGCCACCTGTGGTAATGTGCACCAAGAAGCTTCAACCTACTAGAGGACCTTGCAACATTTTTCAGATCAGCTGAGAAGCAATTCAGTGATGTACACAGTAGCTCCATCTAGTGGTAAATATTGCACATTGCATCAAAGCAGTGGTCAACATGGCCAAAATAATGAACGCCTAAAAATGATCCTTTTGTGAACAGTTAAGATGAAGAGGGTGAGGTTATAATGCCACAGCAAAAATCTAGAGGTGCAGTGTTATAATGCCACAGCTCATGAATATTAGTGAGCATATATTTGTTTGTAATGGGTGAGATGCTACAAAGTCTTCGTAACACTAGAATCATTCTGTGCCTAGGACATCACATTGCTATTTCCGCCCCTGCACAAATAATAGAGAAATATGTAAAACCAAAGGTCTAAAATAACCACCAGCAGCCAGCTTCAGCCTTTTAACTAATCTTTAAACTCTCTGTTTGTTAGACCTTTGTTCTGTGGAGAATCAGAAATGGACCAGCTTGGGAAGATTTTTGAGTGAGTAGCAAATACTTTCTGTCACATTAACCAGACCTTTGGTTGATCATTCTCATAATCCCTTTCTCACTGAAAATTACATGTCATTTCAGAGTTATCGGCCTGCCGCCAGAAGAGGAGTGGCCGACTGATGTTACACTATCAAGAAAAAACTTCCCACCTCTCACGGCTCGCCCAATCAAGGACTTTGTCCCAGAGATAAATGAGTTGGGGGCGCAACTGTTGCTGGTAAGGCTCATGAATTAAAAATTAGAGCGGCTTTCCATCCTGCCTGGTACTTGATTTATGTCTCAACTACATACAGAGTTAAAAGCAGGACATTAACAGATTAAGCAACCTCAGATCCCAGAAGAATTTCATTTGCCTTAAACACAAGCTTCAGGAATTCAACTGCTGCAATCCTGACAAATTCCTGTGACTACTTTTGCTTATTCAGCTGGTTGCACTAGATCAGAAACCAGGACTCATGGAAGTACTCTCTAAAGAAAAGTGTCCTTTCTGAAGACTTTACGGAGTGCAGGTAGAACAGAAAATATGACTTAAAATCAACTTTTTAAATAGATTATTTAAAAGAAATTTACAATCAGTGTTGTTTTTCTGTGATTAAACGTGTTACCTAACCTTTTAAAGTAGACGTAATATTTTATCATACTCCCCCATATGATGTTAAAAATATAGATCAAAAATAATAAACAAGAAACACAGGTGCTTTTACTTACAGTTTTTCTACAGAATATATAAATAAGATTGAATCTGCCAGTTAATGTTTTTTGGTGCTGGAAACATTCCTCAGAGATTTTGCTCCATATTGACATGACAGCATCACACAGTTGATGCAGATTTGTCGGCTGCACATCCACGATGTGAATCTCGAAGCGAGATTCATCAGTCCAGGCCAGGCAACATTTTTCCAATCTCCTATTGTCCAATTCTGGTGAGCCCGTGTGACTTGTAGCCTCAGTTTCCTGTTCTCAGTGACAGGTTTTCAGTGACACAGTTCTAACATTGTCCTGTCCTTTCCTCCACAGAAAATGCTGACCTTTGACCCCTTGAAGCGAATATCAGCCTTGAATGCACTAGAACATGAATATTTTCAGGATGAGGAGACATCGACTCAGACAAAAAGCTGAAATTAGGCAGGGAAACGTGCAGCGAGAGGTAACGGTGTCTAAATTTAGGAATATCAGTGTCATTCACGGCTTTGCCTTTCAAGATGTTGACTTTGGAATATTATTTTGTTGTTCCTGCATCACAAAAGGGATTAAAGGCTGAGAAAGAGAGGAGTGAAATGAGGATTGCTACAATGGTTTTCAGTGTGTAAATGTCACAAATAATGATGTTAATGTGTCACGTCTTAAAGGACAGTACCAGTGTTTTTCATGTATCAGTATCATCGGCAGGCAGCCATGTACAGAAAAGTCTGTCATCTCCTCCGAAATGTTCCTCCTGTGACTTTTCTGGACTGACAGAACTGACACCTCAGAAGATTAGAAAAGCCATTTGTTAGTGATTTTACTGTAGCTGTATTAATATTTATAATACAATAGGGACAGTAACATTGTAAGACTGTGACAGGCATTGAGCTGAATGTAAATGATTTAACCTAGCTGTATTTAAATCATGAACAAAAGGAACAAGTAGCAGAGAATAAACGCACAAGAAAGGCACACATTACAAAAATACTGGTATTGCCCTTGAATTAGGTAAGTTTTTTTTTTCTATTTGTTGAAGGACTGAAGAGGTGTATTTCATTTCATGTTTAACATTTGTTTTCTGTTGCTAAAACCATCTGAAATCAGTCATCACTGCAACTAAAAATAAATAAGTATTTTAATCACACTGAGGCTTAATTTGTGTTTTATTATACAGATTTGGGGTAATAGCTCTTTGGGAATGACCTCGTTGGTGCAAAAATACAATTTTATGCCCGTCAAACTGTGTTATCTTTGGCATTTTCAGCTTTTGCATTCAACTAAAGAAATGGGAACAAATTATATGTTTTTGCGACGGCCTGCTGGTAACAAAATGTCTAAAGATGCAATTTAAAATTGGCTCTTTGCTAAGTTGTCTGCTAAGGTCAGCAGGAGAGCTATTGCACAAAATCACTTTAAAAAAAATTACAAGAAAGTCTGGCTCCTTGGAAGCAAAATATAAAGAAATGGGGGGTGGCTCAAGACTTTTGCACAGTGCTGTAATAAAGCATTACGCACTAATAAGAAATTTGTTAACAGTTTATAGACTGTTTTTAGACTGTTAAGCAAACCCCTAAGTGTCCTATAATTCTTATAATTTGTTATAATTGATCATTACCTTTACGAAGCACTTATGTTGATTTGGTTCGATTAATACATATATATTAGCAGTTAACTGTGCACTTATGTGCTTTTTGCAGCTTCCCCAGTATTACCCAAAAAGCTACAACAGCTATTAGCTGAAAACTGTAAATGTAATAAAGGCTGAAAGGTGTGAATTAAATAATGACATATAAATGTAGTGTTTTGGAAGTAAAACACACATTACACACCATCACTTAAATGGCAACCACCCGCGGCCACAGAGAGTACATTCTAACAAATGTATCCTGAAATAGGCGTTTGAAAATAGTATAATTATTAGCACAATTGTGGTATCTAACATGTATATAGATAATAGTAATTTTTGCTTAAATTTTGTCAACCATGAAAACATGTAGAGCTCATTCTAGATAGGGGAGCTCCAAGAGTTAACTGTTAATAGGTGAATTACAAAGTATGTATTGAAAAATAAGCAACAGAAGTACTTTGTAATGATTTGACTCAATGTATGTGTTTGTAATGCTGACATAAACAGTTACAAGAAAATCAAGGTTTTTATTAATGTGCTTAAAATGTCTATAAATTGTTAATGTTTCTTTTTATTATTAACTATATATGTGTTTATGATGCTATTATTGACACTTAAACAGTCTTAATAACCCATAATATGTTAATAAACATCTTAAAAGGACATCTAGGGGCTTTGTAACACTAACTACAAAAATCTTAGTATAAATTCCTATGCTTAGAGATTCCCATAAGGTCTATGGTTCAATCTTCTGTTTTTGATCGAGCCATTAAGGATTCAGAGTCTCCGGTTTAACTGTAAGAGTGACAAAAATGCAGCTTACCTTGATCCCTGAGTCATGTTGTAGATGTTGACAGGAAATCATTAGGAGACAAGCAGAGAGGGAGGACATCTTCCTGAAGGTTGTGGAGTGTCCAAATAAATATTTTCTTTTTTTTTTTTTAATAGTTTATTTCCAAAGTACTATTTTTTCCTTCCATATCCCAAACCCATCATCAGCATCATCAGTCTGCAGTTTTCCCTTCATTTCTCCTGCACTTCAGTAAGATGTTACTTTATCTAGCTTCCCTCCCTTCCCTCTCTAATTTCTTTTTTCTGTTTAACATCTTCCTATTTTTTCCATTTTTTCCTTTAGAAATGATTCAGATTTATCCACCCTGTGCATCCTTACTTTCTCATTCAAAGGGGACATGTAGTGAGACAGGGAGAGAAAGCAGTAGCTGGTCACAAGGAGAGCAGAGAGAAAGCGCTAGAGACAGAGCAGATGCATTGGCAGGAGCAGAGCTGAGGTTTTTTTTCTTCTTCCTGTCTCTTTTTTGTGTGTGTGTGTGTCGGCACAGATAAAAATGTGATGAAGGTGGGCAAGGACCACCACCACCTCACAGCAAGCTGCTCATTCCCAGCCTGATTGCCCAAGCTGCATCCAGCGTGGATGTGGCTGTGCGGCAGGCTAACGGCGGGTAAGCAGGGGGGGCTGCATGGCTCTGTGGCAGTGAGAAGAGGAGGAAAAAAAAAGGAGGAGGGGCTGTGGTGAGCTGGTGGGCTTCCTCTGCCTCACAGACACATTTTATTGACTTGCTAATTGGATGAGGCACTCGGAGGAGAGGATGCAGTGACCGAGAGGAGCTGCTCTCCAGAGGAGGCATACATGGACAAGAAATCATTGCTTGGGTTGTGGAAATCGGGCTACTTTATCCCTCTCTCTTCTTTTTTTTTTTTTTTTTTTTTTTTTTTTTTTTTTTGTTTATTAAAATTTTTTTTTTTTTCTTTTTTTTTTTTCCCCC
>VUQI01019994.1:6990-19676 GCA_015106735.1 Paratilapia polleni | reverse complement strand
GGGTTTTTTTTTTCCCTCTTTTTTTTTTTTTTTTTTTTTTTTTTTTTTAGATTTTCTGGAGACATAACAACAGATGTTTTTCAGCATCTCTCAGTGACCCTCACACTGTGCATACATAATTTTATGCATGACATTGTCGAACGGAGGCTCCAGCTGCCAGACGCTTCGTGACAAGTGAATGATTTCCATTTTTTTGTCCCCTTTCACCTGTTTTTCATCTTCAGCTGGAGCTCTTTTCTGTCAGCCTTGTTTGATGTGCCATTTGATATGAATGGTAATCTGGTGGCAGGATAAATTCTTCGTCAGATCAAATGTACATGGAGTCGTGAATGGATACTCTTCAGGGGGAAAAAAAAAAGAAGGTATGATATGAGCAAAAGCCAAGACAAATACTGTAGTAAGGTGGCATTATACAGCTAGTATTAATATTAGCCCTATTCAAGAAATGGATCAATCATGAATGTATAGACTGTTGCATAATTCCAGGCAGAGACACCTACTCTGTGGAAAGAAATACCTCATTTAGGTCTATCCATGTGTCTCCATGTCAGATTTGTACTGAATAAATGAGTTTAAGAAGGGAAGCAAGGCAGAGAGAGGGAAGGATTATGAATGAATCAGTGGTAGAGACCAGTAGTAGTGGTGTGCATTGAAGAGGATAAATGGAGGCATTAAAAAAAACAGTCTAGACTTGTTTCACCACTGGGTCAGCCTTTTGATTAGATTCTAGAAATTTGCAATTCACAGTGTTCCTCTATTTTTATTACTGACTTAATGTTTTTATTAAGGTTTTAAAAGCAAACTTGGATTACTGTCAAGTGCATTAGTCTGATATCAGACAAAATCAGTTGCACATCATTTGATCAAATGTCTGTGTTTGATATTTGTCTTCTGTGCTTCAGTCTCGTCCTGGTTGCCATGACTGAGGTGTGCAGGTCTTTTGAGGTCAGAGAGCAGGTGCCACTCCGCTGAGGTCTGCTGTCCCGATGAGCAAAGCAGGCAACCCACAGAGACGCACCACCTACCTCATTTCCCTCACTCTGGTGAAGGTTGAGGCTGTGCCAGAGGATGTAGCAGGGAGACAGACGGAGGCTCTTCCAGAGGGGGAAGGGAGCCCTAAGAAGGAGGAGGAGGAGGAGAAGGAGGAGCTGAATGTTGCTCCTGTCAGGGTGGAAGAACCTGTATGTGTAGAAGTGGTAGAAAAAGAAAACACACAAGTAGAAGAGGAAGTGGGACAGGTGCAGGTCACGTATGGCAGCCCTAGTGAAAACAGAGGGAAGCCTGAGAGGAGGGATGGTTACCAAAAAGACACTGTATCGGTTGGTAAGAGCAAAGACACTTCTTTTGCACATCCACCTGTCAAGCAAATGGTTAAAGTATATGGAGGAACTACCACAGAGGGAACTGTGCGCAGAGAGGGCCCCCGCTCAGATGCCTTGCGCCCTAAGACAGAGCTCTACCGGGAGCCCCCCATGCTTTTCTTAAAGGGTGAAAATGGAGCAGACTTGAGCAGTCGCTCACGTTGCAGCCTCCCCTTTTCCGTCCCCTCACAGATCAGCCCGCGTCCTGAAGTCTTGATGAGATCACACACAGGAGGTAACTCTGCATGCTGGAGAGAGCTCAGAGAGGCCAAAACAAGCTTGTATCACTCTGCAAAGACTTTGGACAGACGGGATAACCGCATTGGGGACCAGTCCCCCTTAATGGCAGCTACCGGTCTGGGGCCTTATAGGGCATCCTGGGCCGACAGCGATGGCAGGGGGACACTCATTCGTCCTGGAGCTCCCATCAGCGGAGGATATTCAGGCATAATGACCCGGGATAGCCCTCAGGGGGAGAGATTTAAGGCAGTTTCTGTTTCCTTACCTGGACCTCCTACTACCGACATGTCCAGGCCTCCAAGAAAAGCTACAAGTCGTACCCTGGACAACAGTGACCTACATTCTCTCTCTGAGGACCTGAAGAAGGGAAAGGAGGGCCAGGGAGGAACAATCCAGCGAGCTCCTCCTCGTGATCGCAAGATGCTCAAGTTCATTAGTGGGATTTTTACCAAAAGTACAGCTGTGCCACCCAGCGTCAACACTGCACCTCCCCTCTATCCACCTGTGGAGATGGGCTCGAGTGAGGAGGAAGGTAAGACCACCTCATGAATCACCTGTATCTTCATACAAAAGTAAATGCAGGCTGTAGGACTTAAAGAGTTATGATTGGTTTATTTATTCATACCAGCATCCTTTATCACACAGTCTCATACATCTTGACTTTTTATACAGACCCAGACCCAAATTAATAAGTGTTTTAGAATCTGAGTTTGTTGCACATGACGAACCAAATAAAGAAGACAGCCTGATGTAAACCTCTTCACTACACTTCATTACAAAAGCGTCAGAAAATGGTGTCATGTATGTTTTGTTTGGTTCACCTATCAGCAGTCCCTTGGGTTGAAATTAAGCAATTAACATGATCATTTTATTCTGTGTGATTAAACAGGGTCACATTTTTCTTACCATGTATATTGCTCTCTCTGGAATTGTGTGGAGCCAAACCCCTCAAAAATCTGCCCCCACTTAGTCATGCTCAAATGCACTCATTTATTTATTCACACATTTAATTTATGCGAGGCACTTGCTGGAAGTTGCACACAGATGCAAGTATAATGGAAGAAATGTATTATCATCACTTGAATTTGGCGTAACAATTTGTGTGAAACATCTTCTGTAATTGTTTTCTGTGCACTTTTCTCTGGGGAAATAGATGACTTGTGTAAAAATAAATAGAAGTTAATGTGAACATGTGGTATCTTTACAGGTGAGCTTCAGTGTTTGTGACATGGTAGGTAATACCTAATAACATGAAGGGCCAAGAATGTTTTAAATCCCTGAAAACTAATAGGTAACCTTTCCTATCTTAGAGAGATTTGATGAAACAATTCCACTTATTCATGGGCTCGCTGTATATTTGAAACATTAGTTTTAGGGTGCAATAATAATAAAGTCATAACCATATCCAAAAGACAGGAGGCAGAGCTGGAAGTGGCAAGGTTGAAGATGTTAAAATTTTCATTAGGAGTGACCAGGAGGGACAGTATATCAGAGTATATCAGAGGGACGGCTCAGGTTGAGCTGTTTGGATGCAAAGTTAGAGAGGCAAGGCTGAGGTGGTTTGGACATGTACAGAGGAGGGATAGTGGATATATTGGACAAAGGATGTTGAAGATGGATCTGCCAATTAGCAGGAAAAGAGGAAGACCACAGAGAAGGCGTATGGATGCAATGAAGGAGGACATGCAGAGGGTTGGTGTGACAGAGGAGGATGCTAGGGATAGGGTGAGATGGAGGCAGATGATCTGCTGTGGCAACCCCTAAAGGGAGCAGCCGGAAGAAGAAGAAGAAGAAGAACAAGAAGTAGTCATAATCATATCTAATGAAATGGGATTCATTTGAGATGCTTTATTAGAACTGGAAAAAAAAAAAAGAATGATGATGCTTTTCCATTTGGAGCTGCCAAACAACACACACACAAAAAAAAAAATGCCGGAGAGAATACTAATATGGGTGTAGAGTATTTGTTTTTAAGGTTAAGTGGCATTTGTGCTTTCAATATTCAATCACTCCTTCATGGCACAAGTGAGAAAACCATAGCTCAGATACAATAGTGAATTAGTGCTAACAGAAAACTTGCTGTCTAAAGATAAACTAATTGATAAAATAATTTTGATGGTTGTTGCTTCAGTCATGTCAAATACTAATCAGCAGCATTCTCTGTTTCAATCATTTCACATGTGTTATTTGTTGTTCTCTGTGTGTTTTGGGGATTTTGGACCAAAGAAGCATTTTAAAGATATCACCTTGTTATTAATTTTCATTGTTTTGTGGCCTTTTATAGACCAATCATCTACTCAAGACGGTAATTGATATTGAAAATAACCTTTAGTCGGAGCCCGATAATGATCATTAGATTTGCTGTGAAAAAGTAAATGTCAAGTTAATATCTTTGTTAAAAATAGAAGCTGGATCTGATGTTAAATATCACCCAGGCCTGCAGGATATCTAATGGAGAGGTGATTAGAATATTAGGTCACTGTAAATTAATAAACCTATGGCAAGGAAAAAATACAGCAAACTTACTAAGAGCTAGAAAGAGATTTTTAAAGTGAGAGTGTTTTCAAATGTGTACAAATTGTTCCTCCTTGGTAAGCCTCGCCAAAGCTGTAGCCATTATAACAGTGCGTAGCAAAGCTGTATTTTCTATGTGAAAATGCTGTTATGTTTCTTAGTACTTTGAATAATATACTCGATGTTTGGGATATCAAACAAACAGAAATGGGTTCCGTCTACAGAAAACATTTCATGATCATTTTGGGCTTTGAAATAAAAGAAATGTTGCAACTTTATCCATTTTTAATGGTTATTAATATATTCTTTAAAAAAATCATCTTTGACAGGGAGTGTAGGATTGGAGTAAGCCCTGAATAATTTGTCAGGAGTAAGTGGGACATGAATAATTAAGGTTTGGGATACACAGAGCTGTGTTCATCAGCGGAGCGAGGGGAGAGGGTCCCTGCTACTTCCTGCTCTGTGCATGGAGTTAATCAGCCTTCAAATGCAGTCCATTCATTTGTCAACGCTATACTGTGTCATGATGAGTCTGTAATTGCAGCTTAAAATGTCAGCTTTCTGATGAGAGATAAACATCCTGATTTAATTCAGAAAATATTGGTCAACACTGTCAGAATGTGAGAGAAACACAGTTTCAGATTTTCAGTGTGGTGGCTGCACAGGTGGACCTCATATCTCCATGCCTCTCACACACGTCGCTGTATCCATGAGAGACCATTTATCATATAGAGACCCAGGCTGGAGGCTTCTGGAAAATGGAGTTGCCATGGCAACAGCAAGCTGTGAGAGGTGCTATTCGGTCTGTGGTGTGACGCTCTTGATGGAGGGGAATGTGGGCGTGGGGGATTGCCCAAAGATGGGGATGAGGGAGAGTCGCGGGGGTTTAAAGTTAGAATCTGTGTCCCCACAGAACCGGGACAACACTGCAGCTCAACGTGACCTGACAGCTTCAGACTGAGTGTGTGTGTGTGTGTGTGTGTGTGTATGCAAACAGTGTCTGTGTCATTGTCTCTGGTGATATAGTTTCTTCATCACTGTACATCTGTAAGCACTTTCACAGTGTTACCCAGAGTGTATGAGAGTGTTTGTGTCCCCGCTGCTGGGGATTTGTCTTGTTTGTTCAGCTTCATATTTGCAGATGTGTAAGGTGTCCTTTATGGCTCTGTCAGCCTGCCTGTCTGCCTGTTCTACTGAATGTCCATTCAATGAGACATCTTTGCTGTAGTTCTGTTAAAGGTCAAACTAAGTAAATCCAACCATAAAACCACAATAGAGCACCTTCATTATAAAGATATCCTTTAGTAATGTAGAACTTACAAGCCTTTAAAGGGTAGAAGAAAAGCTGTTAATAAGGAGAGTATTGTAAATAACTTAAATTTAAAAAAAAATCTATTTGTTTAAGAATTATTTTGATTGCCATTTTCTTGACTCAGGGGGCTAAATCTGTCTTATCACTTGTTCAAAACCCTGAAACTAGTGGAGGTTATTATATAATATTCCTGCTGAATCTTGCATTTCTTTAAAGACAAATGTTGCTGCTGAGAATAAATGACCTGTGATTTATAATTTTGTAGAGTCTGGAAAAGAAATATATCCATGACCTCAGAATTAAATTAAAGGCTGAGTTACAGAGTAATAAAAATAAAAATAATAATAAATTTTAATGGTTGCCTTGGTACTGTACCTCCTACACTAAAACTGCTGTCTGTGCTGTTGTTAAAGAGTTTTTATCATATAATTTATCCTCTCTACAAAATATTATTTTAGCCAATTACTGTAGCAGCTACTTGCTATGCCAAGTGCTAAAATTACACAATAAAACAGGATTCGGATTCTGATCACAGTTAACCAATGAACTAGGTACATTTGGCCATAATCTCACCACCATTTGTCATTGTGACAATTTTTAATATTAATTCTCAGTTTTGTTTTGTTTTTTTGGGTGTTTGTATTGCTGAAAAGCAAAGCCAGAAAAGCAACATAAACAGCTGTTTTGGGGGGTTTAATCATTCCACAAAGTGTCATTAATGCAGCAAATATAAAAATATAATAATAAAATATAATTTACAGTGAAAGAAGGTGCATTGTGTATGAATCTAATTTTTCACAGGCAGTTCCTTTAGAATAGAAACATACACTCCGAGCCGACTAATCTGCAGCAACTATGTGACACTATCATGTCAATATGGACCAAAATCTCTGAGGAATGTTTGCAGCATCTTGTTGAATCGATGCCACAAAGAATTAAGACAGTTCTGAAGGCAAAAGGGGGTCCAACCTGGTACTAGCAAGGTGTACCTAATGAAGTAGCTGGTGAGTGTAATGTTGAAATGAACACATATTCTTTAACGCTGTTTTACATCAAAATTAATAGGTGATTTTTTTAATGTAATTTAAAGGGTTTAAAGAACAGACAGAGGATTTAGTATGCTCATCTCTAGAGTCTGACACCCTCCTCAACTTAAAAATGATGCTCATTATCAGTTAAGTATCACAAAAAGCCATTTACTTTCTGTTTAATCTTATCCAGACTAATCTCAACAAGTTATGTAGCCCCAGATTCAGCCCTCAAGTTATTTTCATACAAGAAAAATCTCCAGTGCAGTAATTCTGTGTGTTCCTAGAGTCCACTGAGGTTTTTTCTACAAACTGTTATAATGCAGACTGCTGCATGAGTATACATAATTCTAAAAATAATCCTGAAACATTTTGACTCATATTTGACTTATGTCTTAACCCACTTGCTATTCACATTTTTATTTTAGGTTATTCAACTTTCTTATGCAAATTATCTTCTTTCAAAAGTCATTTGAATCAGGTTTCATCTTCTTGATACCGCAGAGCACCAAGTGGCATACTCGGTCTTGTTTCAGTTGACACCGACTGCTATAAAATTCATGAAATGAGGGAAACTGCACAGGGAATAAAATGAATTATCTCAGCCCAGCTGGCTCAGTTCTTTTTATTTTTCTTCTTTTAGTCTTCGAGACTGAACAAAAGAATAAATGGCTTGTTAAAGTTGGTTTTGTCAGTTAATCACAAAAAGAGACAGAAAAGTGGTTGACTTAACAATGTTAGGGTAAACTAAAAATATCTGCTGTGCTCACTAACTTGTATAGTCTTGCACATTTGTACTGTTGATTGAATTTTCTGGGTGCTTACAGTCGGGGGAGCTGCAGCCTCTCTGAGCCCAGAGGGTGCTTGGACACTCTGACAGTCCACAAGCAGTTGTGCCAAACTTGGCCAGCAGTCATGCTACTTTTAAACATTTCTGGGGCATAGTTTGTGTATGTGTGTTTTAGAAAGTTGGGGTTTGGTATCAGTTTCTTCTTTGTCCATTTACAGGAACATTCCTGGTCTTGTTTTTATCTTATCTTAGTACTGAGGTTTTCTGCTTTACACATTTTCCTGACTCTGAACCGAATCCAGTTAAGTTATGTCAGTGACTATTTTAGACAGCAACAATGTTGGAGTCATTTAAAGTTATATTTTTTTTGTATTTCAAATGTGGCTAACCATCTGTGGTTACCACAGGTTGAATTGTTTTTTTTGGGGGGGGGGGTGTTAGCATGATGGTGCAGTGGTCAGCACTGTCGCCTTACAGCAAGAAGGTCCTGGGTTTGAATCCACAAGCTGGCTGCGGCCCCCCTGTGGAGTCCATGGGTTCTCTACCGGGTACTCCGGCTTCCTTCCACAGTCCAAAGACATGCATGTTAGGTTAATTGGTGATTCTAAATTGGCCATATGGGTGAATGTGAGTGTGAATGGTTGTCTGTCTCTCTGTGTTAGCCCTGTGACAGACTGCTGACCTGTGCAGAGTGTACCCTCCCTCTCGTCCCATGACAGCCAAGATAGGCTCCAACCCCTCTGCGACCCTGAATTGGATAAGCATTTCAAGGTCAGGGATGGATGGCTAATTTATTTATACTAGATCCTACCAAACTGACTCCAGATCACCATGTGCACACTAACAAAGCATACTGTAATTCTCTCCACTGTCCCGGGACCACCTACCAATATCAACCCTGGATACTGGGCCTGTTTGGGGATAGTTTTGATTGATCATTGGGCTGGCGGTGTCACACAAACCTGGCAACACTGATCTTTGTGTTTCTAGTACCAAAATGAATGTGAGGAGTGATAAGTTGTATCCTATATCAAAATGCATCTTTTTTGCAGTTCTGTGCTTCTTTTTAACTTTTTATTGATGAATCCTCTCTTCCTCTGTATTTCCTGTCAATGTTCGTCTTCAGTTGTATGCACCAGCAGTCAAGAATGGACGATGAGCCAAACTGTACAGGAGCTTCATCTGGTAAGCATGAGGATATAGTTTTCACAAACCAGTTTGTGTGTTTGATATTGAATTAATATTTTTTCTGTTTCCTTTCTCTCTTTCTGTCTGCTCTTCAGGGTGTCTTGGGTGGTCTGTGCAGTGGGAAGTCTGCTCTGGTCCACAGACATTTGACAGGAAGTTACCTACCACTGGAGAACTCAGAGGGTTGGTTTAATACCTTCTTCTCATCTACAACCCTCTTCTGTTTTCTGTCACCCATTCAGTGCAGACCTGATATTAAACCTTTGTGAAGTGAATTCAGCTTGGTTCAGTTTAATTTCTATAGCACCAGTTCACAACAATAGTCATCTCAAGGCACTTTATAATGTAAGGTAAAGACTCAACACTAATAGAGAGAGTGGTGAGAGTGGGGAGGAAGAACTCCCTTTAACAGGATGAGACCTCCGGCAGAACCAGGCTCAGGGAGGGGTGGCCATCTGCTGGGACTGGCTGGGGAGTGAGGGGAGCTAGTTTCTTACAGATACTGACAGATACTGGCTGCTTTCCATTTAGATGATTCAGGATCATTCTATTAATCACAGCTGCTGTAAAATTACTGGTGTTAAAATGTTTGTTATGCAAAAGGCCTAAAACTTTCATGTGTTGCCAGGACGCCAGTATATTAAGGATGTCCTATTTGATGGACAGAGTCATCTGTTGATAATCAGAGAAGAGACAGAACTGCCAGATCCTCAGGTGGGTGGAGAATTGAACTGAACTTGTTTAATGTGGACAAATCATTCAACTTGATTTTTGAATAAGCATAAGTATTTCCTTGTATTTTGAGTGCTATTCTTCTTCCTTTTCCTTAGTTTGCAAGTTGGGTGGATGCAGTAATCTTGGTCTTCAGTTTGGAAAATGAAGCCAGCTTCCAGGAAGTTTACAAAATCTATCACCAGCTTGCAATCCATCGGCCTGTTACTGAGATAGCTTTCATAGTTGTTGGCACTCAGGGTAAGACTCTCACACTCCGTGTGTGCTTTCTTTATAATGAACTCTCGTTGTAGTTGGGTGATTTTTGCTTATTCTAGATAAGATCAGCAGCACCAACCCCAGAGTAATAGATGATGCCAGGGCCAGACAGCTCTGCTCAGATGTGCGGCGCTGCACTTACTATGAAACCTGTGCAACGTATGGCCTCAATGTGAACAGAGTCTTCACTGATGGTATGTATCTCTGTCAAATCCAGAACAACATGGGGGATAGTGCTGTAGAGGATGCACAAGTATGGGTTTTTTTGTTTTGTTTTTTCCACAGCTGCTCAGAAGATCATGGCAGCTAAGAAGCAAGCTGCTCTACTGGCTTCTTGTAAATCTCTTCCCAATTCTCCCAGTCACTCTGGAGGCTCCACCCCAGTGTCCGGTGTCTTTCCAGGACAGGTGAAGCTTACACACTGCCTGTTCCAAATTGAAGTTAAACCACATTTATCTTTTGTTGCTGTGTGTTTTGTGTTTCAGATTTGCTGTCAGGCTATTTTTAAAGTGAGCATGCTGTTGTATCAGACTCACTTATTTGCTCCTTCTGCTCAATTATCACTTCATCTCCTCCCTCCCCCTCTTGTTCTGGCTCTTTTCTCTCTTTAGGCCAGTAACGGCGGGCAGAGCAGTGATTACTCGTCGTCACTTCCCTCCACTCCTGTGATCAGTCATAAAGAAATTGGCAGAACATTGAGAGGGGAGAAACAGGACGGTGCAACGCCTGTGTCGGTCCGTAGCGTCCGAAGGCGCACCGCTAGATTTGCGGTAAATATTACTCAGTGCAAGCTCCAGTAATGCTTAGAGACCCTTTTGCTTTTTACTGTCTGCCTTCCTTCTTCCTCTTTTTTGTTACTTTTATCCAACCTTTCATTTTTACAAATGAACTGTAAACACTTGGCAGGACAAACCAAACCCAATGCAAGAACATCCTTATGGTGTTAAGTTATTTAATATAGACAGCTAATTAAGCTGAAGTGAACATATATGGACTAGAGGGTGAAGTGCTAAATTATCAGCTAAATCTAGGAGCAAGATGCGTCCAGTGATTGTGTCACACAGAAAATAGTCCTAACATACAAATAAAATACTGAAGTTTCTCTCACCAAAGCTGGAGCATTGTCTTCTTGGGCAGTCTGTTAGTGCGGTTAACCATACAGCAAGCATTATTATTTGTCAGATAATGCCATAAAAATTATCCAAAAGGCACCGAGAGCCTAAATAGAGTGGAGAGATCTGTTTCAGTGACTTGAATTAGCTGAGTTGAAGCCTAGCAGACAGCTAGTGGTCTAGTCAGCACACCTACATACCTTTAAGCCGTTATATTAAAAAGTCAGCCCTGCAACAGTTGTTATAAACAGGGAAATTATCTATAGAGTCTAAAATAATGTTTTTTGCCAGGCTGTAAACAGATTTTTTTTTCCTGCTCGGCATTTTAACATGGGAGTCTATGGGGATTGGTTCGCTTTTGGAGCCAGCCTTAAGAGGCCGTTCAAGGAACGGCAGTTTTTGGTACTTCTGCTTTGGCATCATATTTCAGCATCTTGGTCATACTGCAAAATCTTACTGGTTCAAACAATTATTCTGACAATGCTTGTTCACTGAATTCTGCAAAACTTTGTTGCATGCTTTAGATAATCATTTTTTACTGTACTTATAATCTGCTCACACAATGACAATACAATGCAAAAGTCTTGAGCCACCCTCCTTTCTTTATTCTGCTTCCAAGGAGCCAGACATTCTTGTAATTTTTTGAAGTGGTCTTGAGCAACAGTTCTCCAGGCTTTCTGAAGGTCTTTCAAAGTTTTTCTTTGGACATTGGCCACTTTGTCATTCATTTTCTGTCAAGTTTCAGTTTTGTTTATTTGTTTGTTTTTTTTTGGTTGTTTAGGCCACTTAACACTCTCCCATGACTCGTTCAAGCAAAAAAAGGTACCTAACTCCAGGGATGAACCAGTTTTGTATCTACACATAACAACTTAGTTTGACAGACATAAAATAGTATTTTTGTACCAACAAGGTGATTCCCAAAGAGTTATTAGCTGAAAATTTGGGATATCTTGACATGGTGTGCAGTGTGTCCTTAAAAAATTTGAGGAAACTGGACAAGTGGAGGACAAAAGAAGAAGTAGCAGACCTAAAAACCTATCTACAGCAGATGATCAGTATCTGAAAGTCATGTCCTTAACAAATAAGAAAAAGAATCGAGCAAAGACCAGACACAGGATGTGAGAGATGCATTTGGCCCTTCAGCTGATCCAGCTACTGTTCATCAAAGTCTCATCAGAAATGGTCTCAGTGGAAGGGTGGCTGTCAAGAAGCCATTCTTAGGGATGGGAAACAGGGAGAAAAGGCTGAGGTATGCCAAATTATACAAGAACTGGACAGAAAATCAGTGGCAACAGGTCTTATGGAGTGATTTTTGGTTACGACCATCTGTAAAACACGGTGGAGGCTCTGTCGTGGTCTGGGGCTGCATTTCAACCAGTGGTGTTGGGAATCCTGTCACAATTGATGGAATCAGAAATGCAGAAAAATAGATTTTGATCCCCCATGTAATACCATCGGGAAAGCATCTGACTGGCACAGGGCCAATGCAGTAAAAGCATACCTGGATAGAAAAACACACAATGGAACACTATCAGTCATGGATTGGCCTCCCCAGACCCCAGACCTCAACATTATTGAAGCAGTGTGGGATCATCTTGACAGAGAACAGAACAAAAGGCAGCCAACATCCAAAGAAGAACTTTGAATGTCCTTCAAGAAGTCTGGAGAACTATTCCTGAAGAGTTCTTAAAGAAATTACAAGAAAGCTTCCTAAGAGAGTTCAGGCTGTGTTGAAGAACAAAGATGGTCGTACCAAACATTGACCTTTAAGTTTGTTAGAATTGTACAAACTCTGTTTTTGCCTTATATACTGTATTTCCATGTATGTTTGCACATGTTTCAATAAATTGCTTCATCTATTTCCCATTTTCCTAGCCAAAGGTAAAGAAAGGAAGGTGACTCAAGACTTACACAGTACTGTATTTTGGGGTGGAAGGGTGGGATGGGGTGGGGGTATCTTTATTTGACAGTTAACAGTTAAAAGGCAGACAGGAAATGCCGGGTGGGGGAGTCAGGTGGGGCTGGGGGTATGACATGCAGCACACATTCCTGGCTGGAGTCAAGCTTAAGATTTATTGTGTCATGTGCTGTAACCATTTAGAAACTGAGGGGCTTCCCATCTGATAAGTATAAAAAAAAAGCACTGATGAA